>VANL01000116.1:0-65370 GCA_006352455.1 Brachionus sp. 'Tiscar'
AGCTGAAAATAAAACGCTCAGGCGTTCTCAGCTTTGTGGATAAGATCCACGCAGTTATCTACTACTACTACTACTAATACATTTGAAAATATTATTTCAAAAAAATAATGGAAAAATACTTTTTAGTTGGTATACTGAAAAGGGAAAAAATTTCAGGAAATTGTCAAGGGCTGTTTGTGTTTTAGTCGACTAAGAACAAAGTTCTTTGATAATTTATTGAATCTTATTTCTTAAATTTCAAAAGTAAGAAGAATATCTGGTTTTGTCTTACGTTTAAATTCTTTAGTTAGAATATTTGAGAGTTTTTTATTTAAATGTTTAATATAATTTTTAGTTTTTTTTAACTAAAAAAAAAGACTTTTGAATTATTTTAATTTTTACTATTCGATGAGTTTTAAGATTTGAAAAATTTTAAATTTTAGAAACGGCTTTCTTAAAAAATATCAAATTAAATCAATAGAATAAAATGATTCCTTTAATTATTTTAATTTAAATTTTAATTAAATGATATTAAAAAAAAATTCCAAGAAAAAAATTCAAATTTGTTCACTTTTTTTTTATTAATTAAAATAAATAAAATTTTTATTAATTTGTTTCTAAGGTGGTGATTTATTTTGATTTAGTCAAGTAACTAGTAGACTATGTTAAAAATTTTAATAAAACTAGACACATCCTGTTTACTGCTCAAATTTTTTTTTTTTTGCTCTAATTTTAAAATAGCCTGTTTAATCCGGTGTTCGTAAAAGGCGTCAAAACGCGTTCTTGATCTTTAATTAAAATAAATTGTTTCTTAGAAAAATAAAAAGTTTTTTTTTTCTTTTTTTAGCTCAGGAAAACGATCAATTAAATTTGTCTCGACCTGTAGACACGTAACTAAAGCCGCTTGAGGCGATCGAAAGTTAAGCTTCGAATCGATTAAATTTGACAAATTGCTAAAAAATTTTTATTGAGCTGCAATTAGCTTAATTTAGCTTAAATATAGGCTAAAGCGCATAAAACAAACACCTTGGACAAGCGATGGTCAGGAATGCTCTAGAGCAATCGGTTTAATTAGACGCGTGATAAGATAAGATCTTATGTCGTCACCGGTAGCTGTTAATTAAAAAAAGGTACAACTATTTCCCCAAATCTCTGAGCAATAAATCGTTACTTGTCGAAGATAAAATTCAACGCGAGCATGTGCATCAAATTTTAGATAAGAGCTCCGTAGAGATGGTGGCTACCTGCTTAATTTTGGCTGTGTATAAATATTTACTCATAATGTTCATGTGCGCTACTGATCCGTATCTTCACCAGCTTTAAGTTTGGTCAAGCTTAACTAGTGTTTATTTATTTGCGGTGCTCGTTTATTAAACTTTTGCTTAATAGCATAGTTTAAGTCGAATTAAGCTCGCTTGAGTGAAAAAAAAAGCTTAGCTTGAGTCTAAAAGCAGCCGCAAATGATTTATTAAACACAAAGTGATATAATTTTGGCAATGTTCTCAAGATTTTAAGATTAAAGTCTGAAATTAGCAGCGAATTTAATCAGCAAAAAAAAAGAAGATAAATAAGACTGGCTTTTAAATATTTAAGATAAAATTCATAGAGATAATCTCGTAAATTTTCGGACAGATTTAGCTATAATGAGTTTGATTTTTTTCACTATTGAAAGTTTGATAATCAGATAAATTTTTTTTGATTAGGCTTATGAGTGATCCAGGTTTACAGTGTCTGGTCTAGTTTACTAGTGAGTGACATTAAAAAGCCGAAATTCCGAATTAACCTAAATTGAATGAGCATGTAAAACAAACATGTCCGCTTAGAACATTTCATAGATAAATAATCTTTTCACTCAATAGATCATCAAGTATAAAATGCAAGCGATTTTTTTTGATGAAATTTAGTCTCGGAAATATGTCGATTTAAAACAGGATATTGATGAAATATTTTTCGTTTTTATATTTTTTCTTTTTTTTTTTAATTCAGGTTATTAAAATATTTGCCAATATAAAGTTAGCTTAGTATAAACATTTAGTTGAAATTATCTTTCAAATTACCTGATTGTTTGATTGTTTATTTCGCTCGGGTTAGCCTTAAATACACTAATTACGAGTCCACTTGAGTTTTAGTTAAAAAGCTAGAAAAAAATTAAACAGTCAAAAAAAAATTTTCTTATTCGACTGTAATTGAATAAATCTGATTTTTTTGTCAAAGATGAAAAAAAAAATTTGGATTTTTTTTTAAAATAGACTTTAAAAAACTCAAAAAGTATATTTTTTTTTTACTGACACACTGTCACCCATAATAGAAAAAATAATTATTTAAATATCTGATAAACATTTTTTCTAAATTAATCTACTATTTATGGTTCTAATTACTAAAATGTTATTTAAAAAAAATATTTAATCATTTTTTTTTTACAATGCATAAGTTAAACATTCAAGCTGAATTAACTTTTTGTATTTAATTACAATTATTTGTATCATTTTTTTTTTAATTAAAAGTAAACAATTAGTTTGAAATTAGCTGATAAGTTACAATTTTTCGCAATTTAAAAAATTCTATGCAAATAATTGCTACAATCTATTTTTTTTTCTTATTTTGTTCTAATAAAAAACTAGTTTATCGATTAAAATCAAAAATTAAAATTGACAATTTAATTTTTTAGAAACGAAATCCCGACTAGAAAAAAAAAACAAAGAGAATGAAAAACTACAAAGAACGCTAAAGCATGTCGCAATTAATAGAAAACTTTTAAGATTTATTTCTATATCCAAGTTCAAATACTAAAAGAATAAAAGATTAAATTTTTAAATTTTATTACCAAAAAAAAAAACAATTTTCTCCACAATGTTTGATTATAAAAAAATACTAGTTTTTATTTTATTGATATTTGTTCAATGTTCGGAACAAAAAAGACATCGAATAGCGCACCGATTCAAACATGCTAGATTAAACAATCATAAACGAACATTGGAAAGCGAGTCTACAAAGCTTCAGCGAGATTATGTTTCAGCAATTGTGGGCAAGGAGGTTCAATTGGACTGCAAAATGAATGGACTTGTAGGCGAGGACGAAAAAATTGTCTGGTTAAAGATGCCCAAAGGCGAGGTGTTGGCTCTTAACTCAAACAGGGTCACTTCAGATGCCAGAATCGTCACCAAATGCTCGTCTAATATTAGCCCATGCTGGAGTCTTGTAATAACCAATGTTCAAGAGAGTGACACAGGCTTCTATGTGTGTCAAACAAACGCAATGCAGAATAAGTATGTTTATCTTGATGTGATGGTGCCACCAATTTTGATGACCCAATATCCTCTTGAGAGAATCGATGTCAACCATTCAAGTCATTATGCTTTAACTTGTGAGTTTTATGGAAAACCTGAGCCTTTAATAAAATGGTATAAATATCAAAATGGAGCGCAAAGGGAAATGGGTAAATTAAAATTTTTATAACTAAGGTTAAAAGTTATTTATTTATTTATTGTTTTTTTATTGTCAGAAAAATACCGTGGAATGAACAAAATTGATTTAATGATTCATAAAGATTCCCCTAATGAATTTGAGTGTGTGGCCGACAATTCAATACCACCGACAGTTAGCAAAAAAATCTACCTAAATATTCAATGTAAGTTTTCTAATTGAAATTGCTTTTTTTTTAGATTTTGAAACATGACCCATTTTGAAATTATGCCGATTCTTTAAAAACAATCAAAATAGATTAAATTGTTTTTTTTTTCTATTAAGAATAAAATTTACAATTTTTTTCATTCAGTGAAAAAATTTATTTTATTTAATTTAAGATCCGCCGATGATTACATTTTTAAATGGAAAATTATTTCAAAAATTGGGTGAAAGAGTTGTTTTAGATTGTAAGATTAGCAGTAATCCAAAAAGTGAAATTAGTTGGTTCAAAGGTGAGACCAAAATTTCCACCTCAGACAAATACATAATTGAAAATTTAGATGAGTCCCACAGTAGATTATATATAAATGTAAATTATTATTTTTAAAAAAAATAACTTTTCTTTAAAGATATATTTTTTCAAGTTTTTGGTAAAAGAGGATTTTTCTGATTATTATTGTCGTGCAGATAATATCCTTGGTAAAGCAGTGGCTAAGTCAGAGCTGGTTGAACTAAGAGTCATTAGTTTGACCGATTCCTCAAAAATTTTCACAACCAAGTCGACTACGACAACAGTGAACAAAAGCCAGGACTTTAATCAACTATTTTTTAAATCGACTACCGACGTACCAGATATTTATGAAGGTAGATTAAAAGCTTTGATAAAAAAAAAATATTATTTTTTTCTTTAAAAAAGAATTTCGTTTGCCGACTACAAATGCCAGAATTAGACATTCAAAAAATCCACTCTATCGCTCTAATCAGTTTAATCATTCGCGAATGCTATCCAACATATACTCAAGTGACAATATTTTAAATTATCCAAGAAACTATTTCAGCACCACACGATACTTGGAACTAGAGAATAAATGCTACACTTTATATCCAAACACTATTTATTTATACATTTTATTATTTATTTGCAAAATGATACTTTAGTTGAGTTAGATTAATTTAAATCTAATTCACCGGTTGTATTTAAATGTAAATTTTCTTATTCAAACCAAACAATTTTTTTTTTCTAGATATAGATCTTATTTTATGTGAATTTTTATATTATCTAGCGATTTATGTTTTTATTAATATTATTTTTTATTAATGCCATAGTTTAAAAAATTTTTCAATTTTATTCTATTAATAAACTATTTAATTATTTAAATGAGAGAATATTTTATTTAAGAGATAAAAAAGTAGTTTTGCCTGCGGGTAAGAATTAAAAGGCTAATTTCGAGATCGAATTTCAAATCATATGAAATTCTTTATTTCTAGAGGAAAAATCATTAATTTTAATCTCAACTTTATTTTTCTCAATCAATAAAAAAATATGCTAAAAAGAAATTCAAAATTCCCAATTGCAGTGTAAATTTGACTTTCTTTTCTAAAATAATAACTTGAAGCTTTCACAATTTTTTTTTATTTACAATAGAAATATTTAAATAAGGATTATATATTGAACGCTTCTAAAAAATATATATATCACGCCAAAATACGTTCAAGCGTGAATTATATAAAATTCTCGTAAATAAAATTTATGACATTTTTATTAATGATTAATAAAAGATTGAAACTTAATCTAAATATTGTTTTGCTGTTGCTCAGTAAGACATTTAACATATTGTCGGCAATAAGCACTATTTAGTTTGCTTATTTTTAATCATTTGATACTAAGGCGTTAAATTGTTTATTCTAAAGATCGTTAACCTCTTTAAAATAAATTTATATTTTCTATTTTAATTGAGTATTAAGTATTTACAAAGTTCAGATTTTTTTCACGTTAAGTGAATTATTTTTGACAGATTAAATTTCTAGCCGCAAGTTTATAATGATATAAACACCAAAGATTTATGATTTATTTTAAAAAATGGCTAGATAAAAAAAAACTTTGTTTAATCATCTGATAGAAACCAATCATTTTTTTTATCAATAAAGGTTAATTGAAAACAAGCTTAAAATGATCCATGTGTGTAACTTTAAAAAAAATTATTTGCGCTACTTTTATTAATTAAAAAAATTTATATTAACTAGATTAAATTAAATTAGTAAAAGAAATTTAAAAAGGTTCAGTATCATTAATTGAATTTATTTAATAGAAAATTATTCATGCTTAAATCAAAGAATAAAATTTAAACAAAAAAAAAAACACCTCGGTAAAATATGAAATCATTTTTATCTATATATGATCTTTGCATTCAATCAATCGAATGGCTGATATCCCTTATGATGGTTGATTCGACATAGTTTTTAAAGTTTCATTAACTTTAATTTCATTAATTTCATTTAGTCACAATATTTTGAAAATAACAAAAAATAATTAGAGATATTTAATAATTAGAGATTTTCAAATTAAAAAAAAAAAAAAATTATTTGAACATTTTAAAAGCGCTAAAATAGAGCGCTTAATCACTAGCATTTAAAAGCTGACTTTTCATTAAGCTGCGTATTGTATAGAAGCCTCAATAGCGCAGTCGGTAGCGCGTCAGTCTCATAATCTGAAATAAAAAGAGTGATCTGGAGGTCGTGAGTTCGATCCTCACTTGGGGCAAAATTTTTTTCCCTAATGATAAAAAATTTTTTTGAAAAATAAAAATAGTAAAAAATTTTGCCCCAAGTGAGGATCGAACTCACGACCTCCAGATCACTCTTTTTATTGCAGATTATGAGACTGACGCGCTACCGACTGCGCTATTGAGGCTTACCATTTCAAACTATTCTTTAATTAAATATTTAAAAAAATTGCTTTGAACTATTTATCATACAAACTATAAACTAGTATCAAAAACTCTAAAAAATAAAATTTTTAATTCAAATTTTTATTGTCGCTTATTGATAAGAAAATTAAAAAAAAAAGATAAAAAATACAACTAAAAAGACATGAGATTAAATTTTTAGCTGAGCAAAAATTTAAAATGGCTAGCAACGAAGACCAACATAATATTTCTGACACAAACAACAATCCGTTTAATGAATCGTCTTACCATGTAATTTTAGTAAATATTCCAATTAAAAAAATTAATTTAAATTTTTTAAAGTTAAAATTGGTAAGTTTTGAAGACAGTCAAATTGATCATTTTATACCATACTCATCTCCATCAATTCTCAACTGGCAAACGAAAAAAAAAACTAATCGAAATTTTTACTCGGACATTACTGACATTGAGACCAAACGAGCAAATTCTTCCGGTCAAGATTTAAGCACCTCTAAAATCGAACAAATACCTGCAGGTTATTGAATTTATTATTTTTTGTAAATTTAAAAAAAAAATATTTTTCTTTGTCGTTTAGAAGATACACAAGATTTGCAAACTGAAAAGAAAAAAATTGAAATTAGCCAGACAAGTTTGAGCACATCAAAAATTGCACCATTATCATCAAAAGTAGTAAATTATTGAAAAAATTCAATACTTTTTTATTTTCAAAACTATTCAAAGAGTTATTTGGCTAATTTGGAAATATCAAATTTGGCGCATAAATCAGACTTAAACAAATCACTAACTTTGACCAATCTTGAAAGCAATGTACAAAAAAAACTAGATTTTTTGAATATTAGCGAAAGAGAGACCACAAAATTGGACAAAAATAGCCAAGACAATACTGGTGAAATTTTGCTCGAGCTATCATGCGAATCTGAAAATGAAAAAACTGAACTTAATGAGCCTACTATGTCCCAAACTACCTTTGATTCGGAGCTAAATTACTACAAATTAATTGATATAAAGTTGGATGAAATGAAAAAAAAAAAGATTGATCTGCTTAAAAAGGAAAGTTGTAAGCAGAGTCCTAGTAATCCTATTTGTTGGGAAATAGCAGCTAGTCCAAAAAAAAATGGAAAAGAAAATTTTTCTGTGCCTAAAAGATGTGAAATGTCAACACAAACTAGTTTTGTTGAAAGTAGACATCGGAAAAAAATTTCGGATGAGTCCAAAAAATCACCGCTTGGCCAATTAAGACTTGATATGGTACAGCAAAAAAAATTCAAGACCATGATCGAAGCGCAAAAACATGAGAAAAGATACAAAGAGCTTGAAATTTTGGCCAAAATTGAAAGACTCCAAGCACAGCGTTTAAAAAAACTGATCATGGAAAACACCACTGATGAAACTTCATTGATGGAAAATTCATATTTTCATTCAACTAATCTCAAAGACAGCACTACGGTCGACTGTACTAAATTGGAAAAGTATGTAAAAAATTTGGAGGAAAAAGATCGTAGAAAATCTGAGTTGGTTAGGTCCACATTTTCCAAAAATATAGAAGATTGGTCTTTAATATCCGAATGTGATTCCGTATTAAGCAATTCAAATAGTATGAGATTAAGTTTAAATTTGAAAAGATCCCAAGTTGAAGTGGTCAATTTGAATGATGCAAGTGTTTATAATCAGCCAGATGGAATTAGGATAATAAAAGAGAATGAAATTCGCAAAATATCAAGCGAAACTGGACAATTAAAATCAAATTTTGTCAGCAGAGAATATTTTTCTGATTTAAGCAATAAAATAAAATCGGTACGCTCCGAACCAGTATTAAAAAATAATGGAGAAAATGGAGAAAGTTTTTCTAGCATGAGTCTTCAAGATGCGTTTTTAATTTTTAAAAAAGACCTTATTGAAAGGTCGAATAAAAGACTTAGGAATATTGAAGAGAGAGCACAAATGCGTAGACTTCAGGCAGAGTATGACCGAAAACAAGCTCAAATGAATCTAAAATTAAAAGAAGTAGAAAAAAAGTTTCAAGTAAATTCGAAGCCAAAAGTTGAAATTCCGCGAAAAAGAGCAATGTCTAGTCAAGAAATTAAAATTTTGACTAAGAAAAATTATGAAAAATTGCCTGAAGTAAGACAAAAACAACAGAAAGAGCGTTTGGAAAATGCCAGAAAATTAAATTTAATTAAATCGTCGATTTATAAGAAGACAATACAGCAACATGTGCTCACCAAAGGTCCTAATTTTGGCCTTAATTTTAAAGCATTGCAAAATTAATTATCAATAGATTAGTTAATTTTTATTTTAATTGATTGTGTAAAAACCAATATGTATAAATCAAAGAATATTCTAATAAAATGATTTAATGCACACAAATTTTAGATTAAAATTTTCTTTATGTATATTTTTTTTAAACTAAATAAATAATAGTAATAAATAATTTTTATCATTTATCTAAAGCAAAATAAACAAAAAAATAAGTGAAGAAAATTTTTGAAAAATTAAAGATATTTATCTTTATATTTAGTTTTATTTTTTTAAATGGACAAATAATTTTAAATTGAAAAATATTATATTTTTATTGCAACATAACTTACATGGGTTTTGTGAAATTCAATACAAAATGAAATAAAGAACAGAAAAAAATATGAAAAAATTGAATAACTTTTTTTCTTAAAGGCTAAAACCTAGTTCTGTAAATGCAACATAGTGCAACATTCAAAGTTGCATCAAATATCAAAGTCTGCTAAATTTGCAGAGTTAAGCAGAAATTAAATTTCAATATAATCGAGCGTAGTGCATTTTGCAGAGATTCTGCACATCATTAGCAGACTATTATAGTTGATGCAACTTTGAATGTTGCACCATGCTGCATTCACGGAACCAATTCTAGACTTTTAGAAAAAAAGTTATAGAATATTTTTAAACTTTGTTCTGTTCTTTTGTATTGAATTTCACAAAACCACTTACATGACGAAGTTTGAGGAAAATTTTTTTTTGTAGTGCCATTTTTATAAATTATGAAAAAATTTGACCTAAGAAATAGGTTCTAAAAATGTTTTTATAAATTGTTTAACTATTGATAATGCTTTAGAATGCTAAGGTAGTGAAGCACAGTTTCTAATACCAATACTTATTTAAAAGTGAACATTCTGAAAGTGAAAAAGAATAAAAAATTCACTAATATTTTTTTGTTGTATCTAAAAAAATTGACTTTCATAAAATATAGTATCAAATATTTAAATTTAGAACCAAAGTAATTTAAAAAAAAAGTATTAGATAATTTTTAATTCAACAATTAAGAAGTAATAGCAAATAATTTTTTAATTAATGTAAAAAAATATAGAAAAAAAAAATTTTCTGCTTTGTATAAATCGGTTTAATTTTGATTCAGGAGGATAGTTTTTTTTTTTAAATTCATCATTTTTTTTTAATTTACTTTTAAAATTTTATCTTATGGCTGAAGGAAGGACTAGGTCTCTATTCCAACCAGTCAAGACCCCTGATAAATTATTTCCTAAATAAAATGTGATAGAAGAAAAAGAAAATTTTGAACTCAAAAATTAAAAAAAAATAGAGGATTTTAAATTTTTTTTTAATTTAAATTTTGAATGTATTTTTTTTTATTGGAAAAAAATCATAAGTTTCAGCATTTTTTCGTTTAGTAAAATTTTATACAAAATTTTAAAATTTTAAAATTTTAAAATTTGAATTAAAAATTTTAAATGCGCAATTAATTTTCATCGCAGATTTTTCGAATTTTATTTATAAAAATTTTTATTTTCGAAAAAATTAAAATTTACATTTTTTGATCGAATTCGAAAATTTTTCATTGCGATTTTTTTTTTTATATAATTTCTCAGATTTCAAAAATCAATTAAATCAATATAATTATTTCAATTAGAGAAAAATATTTCCTTTTTTAATTAATTACGGCATTAAATATTGTCTTTGAAAATTTATTTTACCTTATTAAATTGAGACACAGTCTAATAAATCAAAAATAATTTATAAATAAATTTAATAAATATTTTATTAACATTTAATTATTTACAAAATTTTAAATTAAAAAAAAATAAAACAATAAATTTAATTAAACAAGAATTCCGACTAATTTATCATCATCGACATCCACACTATCGTTAGTAAAGAGTTTAGTTTTTTCGCTTTCCAAAGATCTTCGTTTTGAAGCCATATTCTTATTTGGTATGTTATCATAAGTATCATTGCTTTTTCTCGAATTGTTGTTTATTGTTGATTTTTTGGCTCCGAAGCTATTCATATCTCTTATTTTATACGGCTGATTATCATATAAAATATTGGGTTTATCAACTGATATACCAGTGTAAATATCTTCGTTAAGTAATTCAAACGAATTGGCATTACCATACCAAATATTTGCTTTTTCAATAGGATAGCCTCGATTCGATCTTAAAGTATTTGAATTTGAACTAGGTCTAGATGGTCTTTTAACTTTATCTTCTGGTTCATCTTAAAAAAATAAATAGATTTTTAGCTGAAAATATTAATTAACTAAATTTTTGAGTGCTACTTTTACGGTGTTTGTTCAAATCCATATAGTTTTCGCTATCGGTTTCTGTTGTTTCTACAATGTAGGAATCCGACGCGTAAAAAATATCTTTTAAAATAATAAATTAATTAAGCCAATTAATTAAAATTGTCCTAAATACCTTTTAATTTTTCGGTTGACTTGCGTTTAGATTTAGGTGACATATCCAAATCTTGAATATCTATTAAATTTCAAAAACAAATTGAATATAATTAAAATAAAAATAAAATTTTAAAATTACTATTAATTAATGATGGTGATCGGATTGAATTTTTGTTCGGGGCTAATTTTGTATATGAAGCTTTTTTATAGCTTTTGTTATCATAAATACCATCATTTTCACTTGAATTACTTGATACTGGTGAATTTAAATTTGCTTTTTCTTAAAATAAAAAAAAAAATTTAAATTATTTTTATTATTTACTTTAATAAAATTTTACCATTAAATATTTCTTTTTTTTGTAAATAATCCGAATTGTAATTGGACTGATGCGAACTGTATTTGTACTCATTAGAGTAATTTTGACCCGGACCATATTCCGAATTGCGGTATAATTTTGATGAATTTTGACTATGGCATTTGACAAAAATACAATAGAGCATACATGAAGTAATCATTATTGCAGCAATAAGACCAATATACAAAGTTGTTTTTGAACCAACTTGAATAGAAGATCTTTCTAGATTTTTTAAATTTTTAAGCAAAAAATCTTTGTTTTCTATGACAATTTTGGACGGTCTGTCTTTATTGCTTCCGTGTCTATTTGATGAATAAATAAAAAACTCATTTATGTGTTCTTCTAGAATAAAATTTGAAATAAGAAAAGAGCATGAGTCTCGCTTCCGCGCATATTCCACAAGAGCTCCATTAGGCTTTTTTTTAAGCAAATAAAAATAAACATCCGGATCGCCCTGATGATAGCCGGGCTTGCATTCAATAATTATAGTCTTGTTATTTTCTTTGTGATAGCAATCATGCGGAGGATTCGGCGGACCGCCAAGCTCAACTCTAATTTTGCATTCACCAATATCAAAACCATTCGAAGCTATGCATGTTATTTCCCCAAAATCGCTTTCTGATTTTGGCGTCCATTTTATCCGACTAACCAAGCCATTAGTTCGACTTCGCTCTTTGACTGGATTTTGTGTGTTCATAAAATTCCAACTAAAGTCAAAAGACAGCGGATTTGCTTCGGTCATGTGACACTCAAGCTCAATCGATTGATTTATTCCTGTATTGTACAATAATTTTTGACTCCTGTCACATTTAGGTCCATCTTTAGCAAAAAAAAAATTAATTAACACAATTTTTTCTTGATTATTTATTTTCTTGATCTATTTTTTAAGAAAAAAACTTTTTTTTCAGAAACATGAGATTATTGAACTTTATAAAAAATAACAAAAATAAAGTATAGTAAATTTTTAGTGAAATTCTGTGCCTAAATATCGAATGCCTAGAAATTATCTATTTTTAAATAAAGCCAATTTTTAATGTAAGCAGACTTACATAACACATTTAGAACTTTTCGGGTCTCCCATTTTTCATTCATTGCTTGATTTTCAGCATTACATGATATATATTTATGATTATCATACCTAGTTGGTGAATACTTGCTTTTTAAGCTACTTTTGAGCGTCATGTCGCCATTTTTGTAAATGAAATTATCAAACGATGGTAAATGCTTATTATCAAGAGAATCATAAATAAAATTTTCATTATTAAATGTTTCATATTGTTGATAATTTGAATTTTTAAGTAACCAAATGCTCAAGTTTGCTGCTGGCTTGGAACTTTCAACTGAGCATATAATCATTAGTTGATCATTTTCGCGTATAGTAATCATGCTTGGAGTACCATATTTTTGTTTGAACTTATTGCTCTCATAATCTGCATCACTTGTTTCACCAAAATACTTTGATTCCGACTCAAATTTTAAACTAAGCTCTTTTATTGGAGCTAAAAAAGAAAATTTTTTTTATAATTTTTCTAAATTTTATTCACTTTTTTGCTAAATTACATTGAACATAAACATGATAGACTTGATCCATTTGAGTACTAAATTTCCTGCAAATGTATTTTCCTTCATCTGAAATGTCAACATCGGATATTTTGAGAAATTGATCGCTGTTCGAATTGGCCGTGAGCTTCATTTTACTTCGGTAATTTTCCAAAACAATGCCCTTACGTGTTACTATTATGTTTTCTTTTTGATAGCTGCTGAATACACCGTTCTGATCATACAAAGCATCGGCCTTTAGCCAGGTTGGATTTGGCTGAAAAAAAATTGTGGTCGACTTGGGCGATCGGATTTTATAGTCCGGATAGTTCAAGCTACAATTTAGAATGACAGAATTTCCAATTGAGGTAGATACATTTGTTACTAGACTAGACTTTACAGGCGAAGATAGGCCTTCGAGCTCAAAGCTCCGCACACCACAGGCCAAAAATACAAGTATTAAATAAAAACTTCTATTCAACATGATCGATCAGTTGTCATTGTTTGAAAAGAAAAAAAAACTAAAATTCATATCTAAACATATTTATTGACGTAAAAGCTACAAAAATAATAATATAGGTATTTTAAACTACAAGTTAAAACAAATATCAATTTGATTACAAAATTTATTAGATTAGATTGAATCGAACTAGGTGCAATGGAATTTTAGATAATTAAATTTATCAGTAGTTAAAATTGATTGAATTTTTGAGTGCCTTATCAATTTCATAAAGGCACTCGATCTAAGTTCTAAAGCCTGATTATGCCATTTGATATTCAATTGACTTATCGTCTATAAACATAGAATCCTGCTAAATTAGATCTTGAAAAAAACTAACTAACTTAATCTTAAATTGAAACTTAATCCAAATTATCCTTATTTGACGTCTGGTACCATACAAAATAAGCTCAAGAGCTATTTTAAGTAAATATTTATTAAAATTCAAGTTTTTAATTAACTTTAAATTATAATTTTGAAAAAAAATTTCAAAGATTTTTTTTCATAGTATCTTATCTTTAATTAGATAAAATTATAATTTTTTTTTTTTTTAATTTTTAAATTACTCATAAAGATTTTTTATTTTAAAATAATAATAATTAATTTATTAAAAATTAGACAAGTTCATAAATTGAGTTAACAAAAAAAAAAAAAAAAACAAGACATACTTTCAAAAATAATTAGTTTATGAGAAAATAAAATTTTTTTTTAATTAATATTGACAAATTTTCCAAGTTAATGTTCAAAAGCCTTTTATTTGAAAAAAAAAACCCTAAAAAAAATTATAGATAAAATAAATACCAAGATTAATAGTCGCATGTTTTCAATTATTTAATAAACAATCAATGGGAGAATTTTTTTATTTTTACTGCTGCCCGAGAAAAGTAAGGGCAATCAAACTAGCATGGCATACCCTCTAAAAAAATCTCGCAAAAACATGAGAATAAATCGGCAACTGGTTTATTCGGATATTTTTTTCTAGAAAATTACTATTTTGTACACCTAGGATTAAAGACATTGTCAAACGAGAATAAATTTAAAGTTTTAATTAAATCTTAATTTGTAGTTGTTTTTTTTTTTTTATTTTTGTCGTTCAATTGTGGTGTATTTGTTTAATGATTAACTAAAATACCTAGTTAAGAAACCTTAAAATTGTGTTGAAATTTATTGTGATCGCGTTTTAACTGGAACATGAAAATTTAAAATTAATTTCGTGTTTCTTATTTTTGTTTCGTTCTAAAAGAAGCAAAAATTCTTCAATTCATTTATTCATTCATTCACATATTAAAATGCCTAAGTTTAATCTGTTTTTTAGCCTTAGAAATAAATTTAATTAGAATTTTAAAATTGTTTTTTTGTTTCTTAGAACAAAAAAAAAATAAGAAAGCGTATGATTACGCGATAAATTAGTTCCAGTCGAGTGAGGTGTAATAGGCCGTTGAGATTATTGTTCAGGCCACTCATTTAGTTTATCTATTTCCAGAAAAGAAAGCCTAAACAAACAAATATTTGACTTGGCTGCCGGAAACTTAAAAACTTGAGCTAGTTGAGCGATGAGAGCGCATATGACTATTTTGTCTAACATCACGTTATGTGACCAATCAATTAATAAATCTCATTAATATTTTTTATTTGAAAAATAATATATATGTATAAATAGAAAATAGTTTCTGGAAAACATTTTTGAATCGATTGAAAAAGCAGGAAGTTTTGCTCGAATTGCATCTAGTACTAGTTGCTAAGTAATTTTCAAGTCTCTCTAAAAGTTTAATTATTCTAAGTGACAATTTGCTTGAAATATTGAAAAAGACATAGTCAATTTGTAATCAACATAAAAGACACTTGAAATATTTACTCTAATTTTTGCAGAATGACAGGCACTTGAAATTTATCCGCTATTTCAAATAACGCTTTCTAGACAAATCTTAATTTAGCTAAACAAAAAAAAATAAAATAAAAGAAAAAAAAAAAGCTTAATAATAAATTGTTGTTGTCATCGGCTTTTCCTAGAATCTGTCGGATGCCTGAAAAAAAAAATTCGATTACTTAGCTAGAAATTCTCTCTATTTTGTTTATTCCTAGCAAAGTTTAGATAAAATTTGTTTATCCGTGAAAACACTTTGTTCAAACAAAATTTCTCAAGGAAGTGCTGCTTTAAATTCCAAGGATTAAATTATTCTCAAACAACTGCTGCACCTCAAACTGTTTACTCTAAAAACCTAAATATTGACTACTTTAATTGCATTGAAACTTTATCTGCACTTTTTTTCTTTTTACTCTAAATTTTATTTAATTAAATTTTTTTTTCAAATTACTGACTTAGTGGCTTCTTAAAATCTGTTTTCTCGACCTGTTTTACTTTGCCCAGAGCTTTAAAAAACATGATTTTAATTTCTTTCAAAAAAACAATGTTTATTTGGTCCATTTTTTTCTTTTAATTGAATTTGGGTAAGGTTGAGCTCAGTTGGTTGTGTGATTAATCAGATGGGTCACTAAAATCAAAATTTTCTCAGACATTAATTTAAGTTGACTAAATGGAATTTTCAAAACTTTAAATAAGAAAAAGAAATAAACTCAAATTTAATCGATTTATTTTTTATTAATTAAAATAGCTAGGTGTAAAGTAGAAAAAAAATAAAGTTTGGTCTTAAAATGATATCAGTCTAAATTTCGGGCTACTGGATTTAAAGTCAACGCAGAATATCCAAGTTTTGTATAGCTTGATTTTCAATTAAGTTTTTTTTTTCTGATGGCGAATTGTTAAAAAACCGCTCATCAAGCAAGAAGTGCCCTTAAGCTTCCTTAATTATTCTGTATATTGATTTTTAAGTACCATTTAAATACCTCTCGAATTTTTGTTGTATTGAGAACCGAAATCCGGTTTTTTGAGCCAATTTTCTATTGAAACGCTATAATCAATAAAGAAAAATTATCTAGAGGAAATGTAATTAGCTGATTTGATGTGCTAACATTAGAAACCCTGCTGTGATTGTCTATAATTAAGTAATCAAATAAACACTCGGAACATGGCCTGAATTATTCTAAACATAGAAAAAAAATCAATTTGTCTTACCTGATGACAAATACATTGATTTAGAGAAATAACCGAGAAAATAATAACAATAATTAATCCCCAAACGCCTCTGAATACAATTTAAACAAAATTCTAATTAAATTCTACTCGATTTTATACTCTGTGGACATTAGAAAAAAATAATAATAATTTATTGCTCGTAAATTATTAGTTTATGACGCAATAATTTTTTTCTTTTTATTTTTTTTTTTTAATTTTTTTGTCTATGAGACTTAGATCTAATAAACAATAATAATAATAAAATAATGTATATAATAATCCAAGTTCCATTTAATAAAATGGCTTAGTTATTTAAAGACAACAACAATACAGAAAAATAAAGTCATCTTTGTTCTATGCTCGAACTAGTGATTTGAAGAAATGTTTCTCAAATGATAGACTTATCTTAAATTCATTAAAAGATAAAAACTCAATATTTATATTTGAAATCGAATTAAATTTCGGAAAAATTCAATATTATTCTCATTAATAATTGATTTGATTTTTGTTTTAAGTCTCAAATATTTGGCCATAAATCAATTTAAATAGTAGCATGTTTCTATTATGATTTCTTTTTTATTTGCTATGTGCACCAAAAGCACGCTTAGTCAAGCTTATTAAACTCAAATTTGAAGAAAATAACCAGAAATTGAATTTTTATTTCTTTATCTTCGGTTCGTTTGTTTATCTCGTTTAATAAGCTATATAAATATTTCTAATTATATCTCTTGGGTATTCGATTAATAAACATTTACCTAAAAAAATAAAATAAATTCTCTGTGCTTATCTCTTTAAATATTTTTCTAGCAGAGACACTGTACCAAATTTTTTTCTTCTACAATTATATTGTATTTAAAATTTATTAAAATCAATTAGCTATCAAAAAAAATTCTACTGAATTAATTTCAAACATGTTTTCAAAATTTAAACAATAAATATTTTAATCAAAACTTTTATTTAAATCACGAATTTTTTTAGAAATGAAAGCACGATTTTCGCAAATCGACTCTATTTCCTCGTATATAGAAAAAAAAACTTAAATAAATATTAGTAAATTTACTGTGAATAGCTCTAAATAAGCCAAATAAGATAAGAAATTATTTTATGGTTTTTAGTTAATAAGTGAAAAACTTAAAACAAACAATGAAATGGAATGCTGCTTTATCAATGATTTATATCTTAAGGCTTAGAATTTAAAAAGCTTCTGAAATAATCGCCTCAATTTCAGCTAGTCGAAATCAAGTTTTGATAAAAATAAAAAGATGCTGTTTTAAAATTTTACTTAATAGTTTATTTATTTATTTTAAATTACTTTATCTATTAGATGAAAAATCAGAATATTTTGCCAATAATAAATTATAATCAATAACAATTCACTTAAACAAACAACTCATTCTAGTTACGAAAAAAAAAATAGAAAAATTTAAATTTATCTAAAATAAATAGAATCTCATTCATTTGATATTTTGAACATTGTTTTTCTTAAAGCTGTTTACATTATTGGTATTTTTAACGCAATAAATTAAAACAAAAATTTTTAGATTAAATGTTGCCATTAATTTTTTTAGATATCATATTAAATCACTATTTTCATAGAATATTTTTATAAACTAAAGAGGAAAAATTTAGCTCAAAATAAGAAAATGTTTTCTGTCTAATTAAAAGCGAAAATGTCTATTCATTTTTCTAAATCATTTCAAGCATGTGATTCATTAAGAATTTATTCTCGAACAAGATAACTTAAATATATATATTCAAATTTTAAGAACTAACCATTAATTAGAAGAGTTAATGAATATTGGCAAAATAAACGAACAATAGAACAGATTACTTTCCTTTTCTTTTGGTTAATATTTCCAATCAATTAGATTTATCTCATTAGAATTTAAAGTGATTAATCATACATTGATAATTTGATTTTTTGAATAGCAATTTAAATAAAAGCCATGTGCCATTTGGTCTTAGCTTCGACGACTTAATTGATTTTCTTTTCTTTAAAAATAAAAAGTGAATATTATTGTACACTAATCTGGTTATGTAACTAACAGTAAATTTTATAATAAAAATGGAATAATTTTTTTTGTCTTAATTTTTTAGAATAGACTGACCGAATTTAATTAGCGTTGATATTTTATTTAGGCTAATTTGCCAACTAGACTTTAAATAAGACTAATAATTTAAAATTGTTTTTAAAGTTTAATTTAATTGAGAAAATTTTGGGTTAGAAATTTCTAAATATTGTTAAATTAAATAACTAAAATAGTTGGGGAGTAAAAAATTAAATCTATTCCGAATAAATATCCACTGATCAAATCTTATTTTAAGAATTAAGCTTTATTGAAAAAAGATAAAATTTACATTAGCCCATTATAAACAATTATTTTTTTATTGTTTTTTTTTTACTAATTCAATTTTGTATCCGTAATCTAAAAATAATTTTTTTTTCTTCGTTGAATTATGGTTAATTACAAATGGTTGAACACAAATCAAAATAATTTTTTAATTGTTGATTTATTAGCATGTTTATGCTAGTTTTTGTTTTGTTTATTTCAAGACTTTATTTTTTTTTTGAGATCCCAGTTGCTTTTAATTAAATATTTTGTTTTAAATTAAAGTTTTATTTTGATATCGATTATGATGGGCATGCATCTACAATTGGTTTCTCGCAGACAAAAATTTAAACAGGCTGCTTTTATTTATCATTTTAAATTTGAGGCAGGTTCAAGATGCAAATAGACAAATATTTAAAAGTTATTGTAAATTAAAGAATTCAAATTTTCTTTTTTTTATTGATTATTGATTGACAATGATAGACATATGGACTTGGTTTTGAATGACTTTTTGAAATATTCAAATTCAAAATCAACAAAATTCTTAAATAAAAAAAATAAATTGATTTAGAACAAAAATATTCTCTTTATTTTTATAATCTTTATAGTTAATCTATTAAAACATGATTTTTTAATAGGCTTTAATATGATTACACTCAGATAGTATTTTTGGTATTTCTACTCAAAATAAATATTAATCAAATTTCACCTTGTAACATTTAGGAACAATAAAAATAGATAAAATTTACTTGTATCATAATTTTAAAGACCTATAAAATGAAGATGAAGAATAAACAAAAATACAACAATTAAAAATGCTTGAGATATTGGGTTTATTCTTAAGTCTAATAGGCTTTTTTGAAGGACAATTAATTTTAAGTGATGTTGATATTCAAAGTTCAAATATTTTCGAAGGTATACTGACTGTACATATTAAGTAAATACTCAATTATCAATTAATTTAAAGTGAAAATTTGTGACGGAAATGTAGAGACAAATTCAGGCTTGGATAGTTTTGTTTCAAAATGGAAACAAAACGAATTTGGAAAATTATGTGAACTTGAATGTGAATATCAAATTTGTCAGAGAGGAGCTCATCAAAAATTTGTATTACCCCATTTTCGCCGATTTCCTCATCACAGGGGAAAAAGACAATCGATTTTTATTCAAAACAGCAATATTACTGGAAGCAATGTATTTAATAGTAATTTTAAACTAATTCATTTATATGATAAGTAATTAAATTCAGTTCAAGTTTGTAACGATCCGGCAATGAGACCATTTGATGAGGAAATTTCTTCTATCCTGACAAAGCATAAAAGAGAAAAATTTTTTCCTGAATTTTGTAGATACAAAGACAGTCTGGATTTGTGTCGTTGCTGATTTGATAAAATTGAAATTATTAAATCAGCCTTTAGAAATATAAATTTTAGTCCAGAAGATTATTAGTTTTAGAATAAATAAAAATCTAAATCATTAACGAAATTTTAATAAATTATAAAGTTCATTCATTTATTTTATAAATGATTAAGTAAAAATTTGTTGAAAAGCTGGTAGTTAAATTTAAAATATATTTGAAAGCTTCAAGAATTAAAAAAAAAACTGCTAATAACTTAATGATTTGAAGAAATATTTTAAAAATAAAAATTTGATTTTAAAGGAGTAATTTTAGAAAAAAAAGGCTTTGTTATTTAAGATGAATTTTTGAAAGAAAATAAATTAATAATTTAAAAGGATAGGAACATTTATTGACTATTTATATCGGGATAAAACTATTAAAAATTCGAAAAAAAGAAAAAAATTAGGATGAATGATAAAAGTGTGGAAGAATATAAAGATTCATTTGAAACAAATATTAAAACTTTGAAGAATAATTTTGAGGAGATGAATAAATTAGCTGATAAATTAGTAGAGAAGATCGAAGATGAGAAAACTAACAATGAAAACATGATAAAACAATTCAAAAAATACGAAACAATAGAATCAGACATTTTGAAAATAAATGTTGGGGGTACACTATTCTCAACTTTGAAGAATACTTTGACTAAGCAAAT
The DNA here is from genome assembly GCA_006352455.1 of Brachionus sp. 'Tiscar'. Classification (NCBI taxonomy): domain Eukaryota; kingdom Metazoa; phylum Rotifera; class Eurotatoria; order Ploima; family Brachionidae; genus Brachionus; species Brachionus sp. 'Tiscar'. The sequence goes on from VANL01000116.1 coordinate 20,826, forward strand.
AAAGGACAATGATGGAGAATTGTATCTTCCGAACATGTTTGAATCTATTGTGAATGGATTTGTGAAGCCAAAATATGATGAAAATAAAGCTATTTTCATTGACAGAAACCCAAAATACTTTGATTGCATACTTGACTATTTGCGCATGGCAAATACTGATTTTGAATATGAATTGGCTACTTCAATTGATAAAAATGAGCTTTTGAAAGAAGCAAAGTTTTATAATATTCAAGGATTAGTTGATTTAATTGAATAAAGTGATTTAATATAAATATAAAAAAATTTTTAACGAATTTAAAAAATATAATGACCAGTATTTTAAATAAAATTTAAAGTTGAAGTTATTTCAATTCTAAATTATAAGCTTACTTTTTTAAAATTAAAACAGCTAATAGAAATACATTCATTTTTATATTAATTTTATATTCCTACAATTCTTTTTCAAAATAAACCATTGCTTTTGATTCTCTTCATTGGTTATTTTTAAATCTTAATATATCTGAAAATTTGAAAGAGCTATTTTAATAAAGACATCTAATTTAATAAAAATTGAATTGTTTTAAGTTTTTAAACGAATATCTAAATATTTAACTACTTTATTTTTTTTTTACCCTTTTTTAATTTTTAAATTTTAGTTGAGATGATTTTATAAATAATTTAAAGGGATCTGTAATTATTTAGGTGAGATTTTATTTTAAAAAAAATTATTATATTATGAAATAAAAGCAAATTTAAAAAGGCATTGTGAAATTTCATACAAAATTTCCAATACAAAAACACAAAAAATTTATAACTTTTGTTCTAATGCTCAAAAACTTGTTCTAAAGATGAAATAAAGTGAAACAAATGATGTTTAACCTACTGCGGAAGCCTGCAAAATCTGTGAGAATTCTGCAAAATTGCATGATATTCAAAAATATTAAAAAATAAAACGCAATTAATTTGTACAGATTTTGCAAACTTCCGCAAATGGTGAAACATCATTTGTTTCATTTTGTTTCATCTTCAGACAAAGTTTTTGAGCATTAGAACAAAAGTTATAAATTTTTTTGTTTCTGTATTGGAAGTTTTGTATGAAATTTCACAATGCCATTTAAAAAAAAATCATTTTAAAAAAATTATTTGTTTTTTAAAATTGTATTAAATACCAAGAATTTTTTCATCACAAGCTTTTAAGAATTATTTTAGTTAATTAAAATTTCGGATTAGTTTAATTCATTTATTTTTATATTTTTAAAAAAATATTTTCTGACTTATTATGACAATAGAGCAAGAAAAACAATATTTATATTTAGATTATAAACTAGATAATTTTTCATTATAATTTTTTTTTTAAAATTATAACAGCTATATGCTTAGATGATTTTTTAGGGAAAAAAGTTAAAAAAAGTCTATTACATTTTTTGATATAGAAATTTTATTTTTAATTAAATTTCTGAATCAAATTTAAAAAAATTTCATACTTTTAATCTAAAAATAAAAACAGTACTTAGCTCAAAAAGATTTAAAATAAAGCGCAAAACGAATAGCCTTTTATGTTATATTAATAGTTTAATTCATGATAATTTTTTTACAATTTGCTTTGTCAGTAAATAAAGGTTTGTTAATGTTAATTTTCTAAAGGTTTGTTAAAATTAATTATATGAATTAATCAAAAAAAAGAACCAAAAAAAGAAGGATAAGTTATAAATTTGAAGTATTTAAGAAATTAATTTTTTTCTCAATTTTTCAGAGAAAAATATGTCAAATAATAAGAGTCAAATTAAAAAAAATGATCTATTGCAAAAAGATGATGAAAAAAATAAAAACGAGAAAGAGAGTCTAAATTCAATAATAGAATCTTTTAAAGAAAAAATTCAAATTGTTGAAAATGATTTTGATTGTTTAATTAAATTAGCTGATAAATTAGTAGAGAAGATCGAAGATGAGAAAACTAACAATGAAAACATGATAAAACAATTCAAAAAATACGAAACAATAGAATCAGACATTTTGAAAATAAATGTTGGGGGTACACTATTCTCAACTTTGAAGAATACTTTGACTAAGCAAATAAAGGACAATGATGGAGAATTGTATCTTCCGAACATGTTTGAATCTATTGTGAATGGATTTGTGAAGCCAAAATATGATGAAAATAAAGCTATTTTCATTGATAGAAACCCAAAATACTTTGATTGCATACTTGACTATTTGCGCATGGCAAATACTGATTTTGAATATGAATTGGCTTCTTCAATAGATAAAAATGAGCTTTTGAAAGAAGCAAAGTTTTATAATATTCAAGGATTAGTTGATATAATTGTAAGTAAATTCGGTTCTGTAATTTTAAACAAGAAAGAATCAATTGTTAAACTTATAAAATTGTGCAGATTTCCATCAGAAAAAAAATTTAAACTTATTTATCGGGCGACAAGAGATGGTTTTTCTGCTCATAGTTTTCATTCAAAATGTGATTATATTTATAAAACACTAACAATTATTAAAACAACTGGTAATTGTATTTTTGGAGGATATACTGATCAATCATGGGATGGAAATGGGTATAAAAATGATCCAAATGCTTTTATTTTTAGCATTGATCGAAATAAAATGGGTCTTCATAAAAATAATGGTGCAAATGCAATTTATTCAAACTTAAATTATGGCCCAACTTTTGGCTATCCACATGACATAATCATTTCAAACAATTCAAATACATCAAATCAAAGTTTTTCTAATTTAAAAAATTATGCTTTAGATTATGAAGGTTATTCTAATACAACATTTTTAGCTAATGCATATAATTTCCTAGTTTCCGAAATTGAAGTTTTCTCTCTCTCATAAATTTTAAAAAATAAACAATAATTAATAAATAAAATAATTTTTTTATTATTGTTGATTCAAAAAAGCAATAGTTATTTTAAATTTTAAAATTAAAATTGATAAGTTTATTTTAATAAAAATTTTTTAAATTCATTTTCTCAATTTAATTTCAACATCAAAAAAAATTTTAGTTTTGCTTCTCAAAAAAAAAAATTATGAGAGAATAAAATTTTACTTTTGAAAAAAAAAAAAGTTGTTTATAAAATGGAAAATAACGATATTGAGAGTAAAAACAAAACGGAAGATATTGATCTAGAAGATCAAGAAAATAATTCGGGTGATGAGTCAAGTGAAGATGAACAAGACGAAATGGAAACCGAACAAAAAAATGAGGAATCATTTGAAAGTAAATTAGCGCAATTTGAAGAAATAATAAACCAAAATAAATTCCAGTATCAAACTTACATTGACATCATTAACCTGACCAAGGAACATGGCGAATTTAACAAACTACGCGAATACCGAGAAAAAATGAGCCAAGTATTTCCATTAACTGAAAGTATTGATTAAATAATTTAAAAGAAAAAAAAATACTAAAAACTTGATTTTAAAGCTCTATGGCTTGAGTGGTTAAAAGATGAGCAAAAATTTATGGACTCGGATCAAGACCGACAAAAAATTGACCATCTTTTTCAAAAAGCAGTTCAAGACTATTTATGTAATTTCATTTTTTTCAAAAAATCAAAAAAATAAAATTTTATTTTATTTTCAAGCTGTTGAATTATGGCTTGAGTATATTCAATTTTCAATCGGAGGCATGGGTGAAGAAAAAGGTATTGAAAATGTACGCAATATTTGTGAAAAAGCTATTTCTTTTGCTGGCTTGCATGTTACACGCGGTTATTCATTATGGGAAGTCTACAGAGAATTTGAAACAGCTTTACTTGCTGGATATCAACAGGCATCTGCAGGTTCAATTCAAACACCAGAACAAACTAGACAAATTAATGATCAAATATCACGAATTACTCGAATTTTCAAGCTTCAACTAGGAACTTGCTTAGACAACATTGAATCAACTTATCAAGAACTTAAACAATTCGATGAGGCACTCGCTAACGATAATCTAATTAAAAATTTATTTGATTTTAATCTTAGAAAATATCACGAACTGGAACCGTTTGAGACAGCATTGGTTGAAGCTGCCAGTGATGTAAATAAAAAATTAGAAGCTTACAATTCTTATTTAGATTTTGAAATAAAACAAATTAAAGAAATGCAAGTGAAATTATTTGGAAATCGAAATGTTAAAATAATTAATTCAGCAAATGATAGAGAAAAAGATGCTGAATTACTTAAAAAAAGTCAAAATAGAACAAAATGTTTATTTGAACGAGCCATAGCTGATGAATCAAATTGTTTGAGTGCTGAACTTTGGTTAAAATACTCTTTTTATTTGGTAAAATATTATCTAACTGAATTTATTTTTTAATTTTTTAAAGTTTTTCGCTCAGATTGAAGAGGAGAATCAAGAACCACTGGAAAAAAAAGAATTTATTTTAGGAGTGTTTAAACGAGCTGTGAGAAATTGTCCTTGGTCAGCCAAACTATGGATAAACTATGCTTTAGAAAGCGAAAAAGCGACCAGTAACCAAGTAAAAGAGATATATGGCGAAGCTATGCAAGCAGGCTTACAGTCGAGTGATGATTATTTGGAATTGTGGCACGCTTATTTGGGATACTTAAGACGTCATCTTTTGACAAATTATGAAACTGAAACTGATGAAAATAAGCAAAAAATAGCCGAAGAAATAAGAGATACTTTTCAAAAAGCAATCAATCAATTATTTGATTGTAATTTATTTAAAAATATAATTTTTTATTTTATTTTTAATTTACATTTTAGATTTTAAATTAAATGGAGATCCGAAATTTTCTCTTGAAAGATTTTGGGCAAAAATAGAAGCTAGGTATTTTAAATGTATGGATAGATCGAGAAAAATTTATAATGAAATGATATTGGCAAAGAGTGATATTGGTCAAGTTACCAGCGAAATATGGCTTGATTTTTATCAATTAGAAATTCAATATGGAGATGATAAACATCAGAGAAAATTACTGTATAGAGCTTTAAATGAATTAAAATATGATCATGATAAACAAGTTATATGTGAGCTATTAATCGATTTTGAAAAATTAAGCGGAAATATATCACTATTTAGCTCGATTTATTACAAAAACGAAGCTTTAAAGACAAAAATTCAGTCACAATACATAAATCAACAGAAAAATTTGGAGAAAAAAAGCGAAACAAAACCAAAGATCAAAAAAGAAAACGGTCAGGCGATTAAAGAAGAAAAAGTTAAAGGTGTCAAAAGAAAAGTAAATATTGGTTTTAATAATTAAACTCTTTTTTTTATAGAATGTTGAAACAAATTTTTAAAGAATTTATTTATTTTCTTTAAAAATCCAATTTTTCTGTAGAAATTAAAAAATTTTAAAGAACTCACTTTTCGCTAGAATTAGCAGATTTTGATTATTTATTAAAGAAAAAAAAAACCTTGTCAAAATTAAAAAAAATATGAAGTAAAAATAAATATTTGAATACTAATATTTATTGTATTAAGTAAAATAATTTTACTTAATTGAATATTAGTAATAGTAATAATAGTTTTTAGTTAAAATTTTTGTAAATATTTAATTTAAATAGAAGTCTGAGACCGAGAAAGATATCGGTACAAGGCAGATTAAAGATAAAGATGGATTTGCAATACCATCACTTCCAGGAACGGATGTAAAAAAACAAAAGAGTAATTGATCAAAAAAAATTTATATTTATATTAAAATTTAATTTATTTAAATTGTAGCCGAGCAGCCAGTTCAAATTGAATTTAAAAAAGTTGATAGAAATTGCACTGTGTTTTTATCAAATTTAAAATATGAAGTTGATGAGTCAAAAGTTAAAGAAATATTCGAAAAAGTAAAATCAACAAGTTAAATGTGCAAAAATTCATTTTTTTCTTTGCAAAGGAGCCAGGTTTTTTACAATTAAGACTAATAAAACATTGGTCTGGTAAAACAAAAGGTTATGGCTATGTTGATTTCGAAAAACCAGTAATTTGATTTAAACAAAAAATAATTTGAATTTATTTTTCAATTTTTAAGGAACAAGCCGAAAAAGCGCTTAGACTAGATCGGTCTTTGGTTGATGGACGTCCAATTTTTGTATCAAAAAATGAAGAAAAAGATTCGGACATCAGCAGTATTCAGAATAAATTTAAATTTGCAACTAGTATGGAAAAAAATAAGCTTTTTGTTTCTGGTCTTCCGTTCAGCACGGATAAACAAGCCCTTGAAGATATATTTAAAACATTTGGCAAAGTAAAAGATACTCGAATAGTTACTTATAAGTCTGGAAAATCAAAGGGTTTGGCTTATGTGGAATTTGAAGATGAACAATCAGCCTCCAAGGCTCTAATTCAAACAGATGGTATGCTAATTGGAGAAAATCAAATATCAGTAGCTATTAGCAATCCACCAAAGCGTAAACAAGCTCATGAAAGTCGACAAGCTGACCTAGAAATTAAAAAATCATTAGGCTCTGGCTCAATAGAAAGTCGAAGCGATACCAGCTCAAAAACAACTACTTTTGTGCCTAGATCTCAACAATTACTTGTCAGAAAAAAAACTTTAAATTTAAAATAAATTTAAAATTTGAATAGAATGTTTCGAATCGAAATTTTTTAATAAATTTTTTTTTTGTTTTTGATCACTTAATTATATTTATTTATTTCTAGATTAGGTAATAAATAAAAAGAAAATTAAGGTTTCCGATTTTGTCCAAATATTAGAGTAATATTTGGCTTTTAAAAAAAAAAAAATTGACTATTGTTTTTGAAAAGGATTGGGTAATTTTAAAATTTAGATTAGCTCAGAATAACTTGGTTACATAAAGGATGGAAACAGATTCATCCGATTTTAAAATTCCAAATACCAATGTTATTAAATATTTACTTGTTAAAAACGATTTTGAAAAATAAAACATCAATGTAAAATTAACTATAAATAAAGCCCAATTGGCAAAAAGCTTTTTAGTTAATAAAATTTTTAAAATGTTCAAATTAGTCTTTTTATTAATAGTTGGATTAGTTCTTGAGTATTCAGAAGCTAATACACTTGCTACTCGACAGTTTGTTGGTCTTTGTTCATCTGGTAGTTGTAAAAATGGCGCTTCTTGCATTCAAATAGGCTCCAATTTGGCTGTTTGCTTGTGTACAAGTGGTTTTTCTGGTATTTACTGTGAAGTACCACTTACTACTACACGATTGACTACAATTACAACAACTCCTCTTGTTTTATGCGAACCTGGAATATGTAAACGTAATTTTTTTTGCTTTTGGTAAAATATTACATAATCATTTTTATATGAAAGAAAATGGTCAATGTAGGCAAATAACTGAAAATTTAGCAATCTGTCTTTGTGTAAATGGAACATCAGGGCTTTATTGTGAAAATGGATCTCCAATAACTACCACAACCCCTCCACCCATTCCACCAGGAGTTACTACATTTACATTTTGTACTGAAGATATAAAAAATAGTGTATGCCAATCTAGTGAAACTTGTATCGTTGTCGGGAATATAGTAGATTGTGTTTAACCAAATAAAATAATTATTGAATAAAATTAACGAAAAAAAATTCTTTGAAATATTTAATAAATTTTAATTTCTCATCAAAATATTTTTGACTGAACAATTGAAAATATTTTTTTTTCTTTTTTTAAAAACTTTAAAATCAACCCAACTTTAGCTGGTTATTTTCACTTGACTTTTTATTGGTATGATAATTTTTAGTTAGATTAAAGCTATCATTACTAAAATTTGGAAAGCGTGCACTACCATACCACTTTAGGAATTTTGTGCATAGGCATGTCCGTTAAAATTTGTTCGTGAATATGACTAAAACTGGTATATTGAGGTTTATTATCAAATTAAATTGATCATGCTCAAATATTTTCATTAAAAATAAATTTTCAAAAGTTTTAAAATTAAAAATCTATTGCAGAAGCATATTTTCAAAGAAAACATTTTATTTTTAGCACAATTTTTTATGTGTGCAAATTTCTATAAAAACTTTTTGCACCCAGAATTATGAACAATACTTGCTTATGGTTTAACATTACATTTTTTAATTAAAATAGTTCTAAAGAAATAAAAAAAAAAACTTGAGCATCATTATTAAATTTTGATCTTAAACTTCATTATGCCTAAATAAAATCTTTTCTTTTCATGTTATTTTTTGTCAATGAAACAATTTTATATAATTATTGTTTTAAAAAGTGCCTATAAGCAGACAGATCAAGTAACAAAATAATAATAGTAATAATAATAGGCTACGACAGGTTTTTGCCTGTAGAGCAAGACACCAGGGTCCCACTATGATAGCTAAAATGAATATTAATCATCAGCTATTTTAGATTTGAAAAATCACCAATTCTCTTTTTAAAACTGTACTTGGAGTCTACTGAAATTATGCAAGTCGGTAGTCGATTACAGTTGTCTACCACTCTATTCGTTAAAAGGGCTTCCTTTGACTGATCCTTATGAGTTTTGCTTCCCTCCCCGTATGCCTCTAGCTGGGCCTTCGACTTTTAGTGAATTCGTGAGCTTGTTCGGGTTGTACCAGTCAATAATACTCAACCCTTTCGAAAATTTAAAGTACTCGATTAAGTCGGCTATCTCTCTTCTCTCTTTGAGGGTCGATAGGTCCAATATTTCTAGTATTTTTTTATATGAAAGTTTTTTTTTGCTCTTAACAGACTTTGTAGCTCTAATCTAGTATCTCTTTTTTGGTATGAGGGCACCAAGCTCCTATTGCATATTCTTAATGCGGTCTAACGAAAGCAACATAAAGCGATCTGAACGATTTTACAGACAAGAACTTGAAAGCCTTCTTCAGCTGCCAGAGAACAGTGGGTGCTGTGTTTTCAGCTAACGTTGCTTGTTGGCCCCATTTTAAGTTTGAGCAAAGAACAATGTCCAAATCGCGTTCTTTATCAGTAATCTTTATCGGCTTTCCATTCATTGTTATGTTAATATTAAATAATTTGTTATTGATAACCATAGCCTTGCATTTCTCTTCATTAAAATCTATCAACCATGCATTTGAACATTCTACCAGACTATTCACATCAAGTTGGAGATTAGTTAGGTCAAGTGGATTCTTTGTAGTCGAGATTAACCTTATATCGTCGGCAAAATCTAAAAATAATTTTTTTTTAATTTCGCGATATTGAAATTTCTAGAAATAAAAAGAAAAACGAAATCATATTTCATCATATCATAGGTTCAAATGGTTCAAATGATCACATCATTGAACCAGTTCTATTGTTCTCGTTCTTAAAATAAAAACATACTTAACAATCATTCTTAAATATTAATCAAATGATTTTTTCTCATCTCTTCAATTTTCCAAAATAGATGTATTCTCTCTAAGTAAAAATTCTAATGTTTAATTAGTATTAAAAAATATCTGATTTCTTCGCAAACTTCATTTCAATTATTCTTTCATTTATCTAAAATATCGAATTTTTTTCTTTTGGCTTAATTTTTATTTTAACTATTTAAATAGAAAAGAAAGAAAAGAAAAAAGCTATAGAAAATTAAGAAATTTAATATTGATTATTCAAGGTATAAATCAAATCAAATGCAAGGTTTATTTTCCAAATTTAATCTTTAAAATGAACATTTTAATATTAAGTGTTTTATTGTGGTCATTTAACCTAAATTCAATAGAATCCATAACTTGTAGTACTTCAATTTGTCAAAATGGAGGAAAATGTATTCAACTAAATTCAGACTTGGTATATTGCTCTTGTATAAATGGCTATACTGGCAGCACTTGTAATATTCCACCTCAAGAAACAACAACAGCACAAAGTTCAACAACTTCAGCCAATCTTTGCTTTGAAGGAGTTTGCAAAAATGAAGGCAAATGCGTACAAATTGAAACTAGTGCTTATTGTGTATGTTCTCCCGGTTTTTTGGGTACATTTTGTGAAGAAAAAGCTTCAACAACAACCACTACAAAGCCAGAATTAATTCCGTGCTCAATCAATCCATGCATGAATGGAGGAATATGTTATAAAATAAATTCAGATTTGGCATATTGTTCTTGTATAAATGGCTATACTGGAAACATATGTAATATTGCACCTCAAGAAACAACTATTCAAGCTACAACAGCTTCAACTACAACAACAACAACAACTACATCTACAACTACAACTACAACTACAACTACAACTACAACTACAACAACAACTACATCTACAACTACATCTACAACTACAACTACAACTACAACTACAGCTACAGCTTTGACAACAGCCACTTCATTTAAATTATGTACCGAAGAAATAAAAAATTTGGGACTATGCCAACCTAGTGAAACTTGTATTATTATCGGTACATTTATAGATTGTGTATAAGTGATTGTCATTTTTGGTTTTACAAGCCTTTTGAAATATTCAGTCACTTTTTTTAAAATTTTTATTTGAATTTAGAGCATAAAATATAGGCTTTAATGAAGTTTTATTTTTTCATTTTTAAATGATGGGAATTAAAAAATAAATTAAATTAGATTAAAAAAAAAATCAAAATAAAATAAAATAAGTTAAAATAGAAGAAAATTAAAATTAGATTTATTGAAATTGAGAATAACAGGATACATATTTTTAAATGTCTGATTTTTCAGGGTAAAAAGAAGAAATAGTAAGGTAGCAATTACACAATGGAGTTGGGTATTCAATATATCTTGCTTCGAAACCTTCTTTGTATTCCTCTGTTGTTAAGACTAGTATAACAGTATTAGCCAACCTAGTGAAATTAAATAGTAAAAATAAATAGTAATTTAGCTTGAATTCAAAGGACATAAGAAATCATTAACTTATAAAGACAATTGAATTAATAAGAGAAAAAATAACGATAAATAACTTCGGTCATCAATGATTTTTTTTAAATTCAAGAATACACTTAAAAAGTGACAAAAAGTAAAATATAATTTTTCTTGTATTTTAAACAAGAAAATTCATATTTTACATGAAAATAAATAATGATCAATTTTTTTTTAATTTATCTTTATTTCTTTAGATTTAATTTATTTTGATTGCTAAAAAAATTTTGATTTTAAATTTTTTTCGGTAAGTTCGGCACCCTTAAACTAACAATTCCAACCATTAAGCCCGTGTTGTTTATAAAATAAAAGATCAAACATTTTACTATGAGAAATTTTATTTTGAAAACCACCGATAAAAACTGTCATGTGGTATAAATCAAGAAAAAACGTTAATTAACAATTTTACATAGTTATGCGAAAATCTTTTCGCTTGTGACATATCCGCTAACTTAGACACCAAATTATGTAAAAATCGTAATTTTTTGGACCTTTTTCGACAATAGTGATATGCAGTTTTAGTCGAAAAGGGTCAATTTACATAAACTACACACAAAATTATTTGCAAATTAAATTTTTACATGTCACTATAGCCGAAAGAATATCCAACAATAGTGACATGTCACCAAAATCAAGCAATTACGCTAATAAAATAGTCTTTTTATTAATAGTTGGATTAGTTCTTGAGTATTCAGAAGCTAATACACTTGCTACTCGACAGTTTGTTGGTCTTTGTTCATCTGGTAGTTGTAAAAATGGCGCTTCTTGCATTCAAATAGGCTCCAACTTGGCTGTTTCTGGTATTTACAGTTAAATACCACTTAATGCTTCACGAAAAACTACAGTTAATCCCCGAAATTTGTAAGCGTAATTTATCTAGCTTTTGGTATAATATTTTCTAATTATTTGAAATAAATTGGCTGTGAAAATGTGTTTAAATATGAAAAAATTTGACAGTCTGTCTCTTTGTTAATGGAACACCTCAACAATTACTATTTTAACATCAACTTCACCATTTTCACAAGGTACATTTGAATGATGTTCTGAAAAGATCCATCTATTTGCCATATTGCAGCTTGTCATTTGATTAGTTAATTTTGTTTTGTAATTAGAATATTTTGAGAAAAAAATTGAAATTTTTTAAATTTCTGAATTAAAATTCAATCCCAAATTTTATATGATAATTAGTTGAGTTAATCTATTTTTAGAGGAGATATTTAGATCCGAACTATTTTTTTATTTACGAAAAATTAAATGCGGATTCTAATTTTTAGTTAGTTAGTTTTTTAAAAAAAAGCAATCCTCAATCATGTTTAAATGACAAAAATTAATTTTTTTTTATATATTCAATTCTTTATGTAATGATTGTTTAGTATCTAATTTTTGTTTGAATATTTTAATTCAAAAAAATTTAATTTAAAAATTTTAATTTTATTTAAGATAAATAATATTATTCGTAAAAAATATAAATTATTGTGAGTTATTTCTAGATAAATTTTCAATTATTTACACAATGTTGATTTTTTTAACATTTCAATTATTTAAAAAGAGAAGTATGAAATTTGATAACGTAAACCCAAAGTATAAATCTAAGCAAATTAAACTTTTTTTAACTGCAACATCCAAAAATGAATATTTTAGTATTAATTATTTTGCTTTGTTCACTTATTACTCCAGGATTTTTTAGAACACTTTTTGAAGAAAATGAATCGACAACAACTAATTCAGAGTCTGAATTACAACTTTGCACATTCAATCCATGTATGAATGGTGGACAATGTGTATCTAAATCTGGTTTTTTTCGCTGTAATTGTCCTGCTTCTTATAGTGGGATAATATGTGAATCAAGGAATACATTTTGCGAAAATTCCCCATGCTTAAATGGTGGAACTTGTGAGCCAGGAGAGAATTTTGATGGAAGGTGTATTTGTACAGGGGACTTTTATGGAAGATTTTGCGAAACTAAACCTTGTGATGATGTTAGCAAAAAATCATGCGAAAATGGCATTTGCTTGGAAATATTTGGAAAAATAACCTGTTTACCTTTTTTAAAATAATAAATAGATGATAAAAATCTTAATTTTTATTTAGATTTATTATAATAAATATTTGAAAATAATAGAAAAACTGAAATTTTTTATTTTTTTAATTTATATCTATCTTAAAATAACTGGCTGTTCGGGTAGTTTTAAAAAATTCATACAGAATGGTATCAATTTTGGATCGGATTACATGTTTATTTGGAATCTTAAAACACCAAATATTTTGTATTTAAAGGATTAATTCTTAGGATGTGTTTTTCTAACTTACATTTGGTTTCATTAATTAAAAAAATAACAACAGTTAAAATCTTCAATTTATTTTAAAATTTTTTAATTAGCAATTATTTAACTTTTTTCCTTAGAATTTGATTAAATCAAAATTTAATCACTGATAGATTTAATTTCAAAATAATAAAATAAAATAAAATTATTTAAAAAAGTTTTCTTGTTAAATAATTCAAAATGTTTAAAAAATTTTCTTTGTTATATCTAGGTTTATCAATTAAAATATATTTAGCTACAAATACCACTTTAATTTTACAATTTTTAAGTTTTTAGCAAAAAGCAAAAAAAAATACTTTTGTTCTATTCCTTTTTAGATTTTTTAGCTTTCGAGTGATTACTCTTTTTTGTTGCTGTTAAAAAAAATAAATATTTAAATTTAAAATCATAATATAAAATAAAAAATATATCTGTTTAGAACAACATTTTTCTAAATTAAAAAGTGGTATAAAAGTTTATAATAAAAATAAAATTTTAGAAATCATTAATGTTAAGATGAAATTTCTAATTACTTTTTCGCTTATTTTAATAAAATTTTTGGTCGAATCTTCGTCAATTGCTAAACGAGAGTCAATTGCAAATTTGTGTCAAGATTCACTTTGTAGAAATAATGGAACATGTATTCAACCTGATCCGAATCTAATAATATTTTACTGCGATTGTCCCAAAGGATTTGCTGGAATTTTTTGTGAAAATAAAATACCTTTAGAATCAACAACAACAACAACAACACCTCCTACTACTTCAGAGCCTGAACTAAAACCTTGCACATCCAATCCATGTATGTATGGTGGACAATGTGTATCTCAATCTGGTTTTTTTCGCTGTAATTGTCCTGCTACTTATAATGGAACATTATGTGAATTAAGATATAAATTTTGCGAAAAATCCCCATGCAAAAATGGTGGAACTTGTAAACCAAAAGAAGACAGTGTTTATGATGGAGAGTGTAATTGTCCAGGTGACTTTTATGGAAGATTCTGTGAAGCAAAACCTTGTGATGAAGAAAGCAAAAAAGCATGCGAAAATGGTGTTTGCTTAATAATTAATGAAAAAATAAATTGTTTACCCGTTAGCATATAAAAAATATTTGATTTAAATTTAAATTTTTATTTAGGCTTATTAAATAAATATTTTGCAAAAAAAATTATTTCCCTAAAATATGAATTTTTATTTATCGAAAAAAACATCATAAATTGTCTTTTTTTACTTGTTTTGATATAATTTCTTTGGAAAAAAAATAAGTGAGCTTATCAAATTATTGTTTATTTAGAATTTCATGCTAACTAATATTCAAAAAGCTAATAATCAGAAAAAGTTTAATTTAATAAAAATTAATTAGAATGTTCTTTTTTTAATTATGAATTTATTTTAAAAATTCGAATAAAAATAAAATCATTTTCAATGAAATTTTCTTATTTCTAAAATAAAAAAAATGAGATTTCTTTCAGATTTTTCAACTAAAAGAATTAATATTTTCCTGTTTGATATGATAATGTATTCTTTCTTTTTTCATCGTATTAGATGTTGTCAGTATAAAAGTAACTCATGAAAAGATTATTTTTAATTCTTTGCATTGAATCTTTTTCACTAGTGAAATAACCATGCCAGTTTCGACATCACTTTTTTTTATTTATTTGTATCTGGATAAAAAATGATTGTGTGTTACAATATTAATATTTTCAGTGATCATGAATATTAAATAATTTTAATTTCTTTTTATTTTAGTTTTTACTTGTAAAAGAAAAAAAATTTGAAAGATCAAAAATATGTTTTTATCATATTAACTCAAAAATTAAAATTGAAATTTTATTATTTTTTCCTTTTTTTAAGTTGGTTAAATAATATTGGAATCATTTGTTAAATATTTGGAATCCAGTATGAATAAATTCTCAAAATCAATAAAATAATATTAATTTCAATTAATTCAAAAAAAATTTGTGGCAACCGAAAAATCAGCAAAGTATCCAATAAGTAGTTTATTCAAGAGCAAATAAGATCTATCACAATCCAAATATTTGAAAATTACCTAAGACCATCTAAAAGTAATAAAGAATAAGATTTTAATTAAAATTGGAAAAATGTCTCAAAATATTGACTATTAGTTTAAAATCATTTTAAAAAAGTAATTTTGCTAACAAAACTGCTAGAAACTAAATTATATAATAAAATCGAATAAATAAAAATTTTGCTAAATAAATCATCAGTTTTTATTTCGTAATAAAACCAAATGCTTTTAAGTCGAGTATAAATAAATAAAATTGCAATCATTTTTTAAGTTTTGAAAACTCAATTTTTTTAAAATGAAAATTCTTTTGACAATAGTAATTTTTTCCATTTTTGGAAGTTTCAACTGCTTTTCCTTAGTTAAAAGGCAATCTAATGATCTATGTGTCAGCTCGCCGTGCCAAAATGGCGGAAAATGTATTCAAGTCAGTATTAATCTAATATATTGTGCTTGCATTGATGGATATACTGGAACAACATGCAATATTCCACCAGCAGTCACTACTACAAAAGCTCCTCCGACCAGTACAACAACAGTGAGTGCTTGTATACCAGGAATTTGTAAAAATGATGGAGTATGCAAAGTTTTTTCTGGAAATTTAGCTTATTGTGAGTGTAAAACCGGTTTTACTGGCACTTTTTGTGAAATAGCACCGACTGGTCAGACCACAATTTTACCACTCTCAACAACAACTACTTTATCAAAACTTTGCTCAGTAAATCCATGTAAAAACGGAGGTACTTGTACTGATTTGTCTGATAATCTTGCTTATTGTCAATGTCCACAGGGATATGGTGGATCATTTTGTGAAACTTCTCTTGGTTCAACAACAATTAGTTCAGCATCAACCACAAGTTCATCAACCGAAAGTAGCACTTCTACTACTACTACCACTACAACAACAACTGAAAGTAGCAGCACTACATCTCCTACTACATCAACAACTGAAAGTAGCAGCACTACAGCTCCTACTACATCAACAACTGAAAGTAGCAGCACTATTACTACTACTCCTAGTACAACTACTACTACCACTACATCAACAACTGAAAGTAGCAGTACAACTACTACGATAGCCAGTGATAGTTCTAGCGATTCGACAATGACTACAGTAGAAAGCACAACAACTACAATTCAACAAAAACCTTGTCCTTCTGATTTATCTTCAATTTGTCGAAACAATGGTACCTGTGTTATTACAAATAATGCGTCAATATCATGTAATTGTCCATTGCCTTACACTGGAGTTATTTGTGAAATAGAAAATCAATTTTGTGATTTATCTCCGTGTAAGAATGGTGCAAGCTGTGATTCAAGCCTAAATAAATGCGCATGTATTGATGGCTTTGAAGGAAAAACATGTAATACCAAAAAATGCGATCCGATTAATCCATGCAAGAATTCATTAACCTGTTATCAGATTGATGAGAAATATCAATGTTTTTGCAAAGTTGGATTTACTGGCGAATTTTGTGACACTCCTTTATAATTTAATTAAACAATAAAATTTTTACATAGCTACAACATAAATATTTAGTTATTTTTTAATTTATAATTTTCAATAATCAAATAAAAAATATGTTTTTCTTTTTTAAATTTTTTAAATAAAATTTTTTTTCCAAAATTTTAAAGAACAGAACTAACTGTCAAATATAAATCGATAAAAAATTTATAGCTTTTGATCATATTATTAAAAAAAAAACAAATATTTAAATTTTTCTTGATCAAACAATTGTCTACTTGGATAAATGACCTTAGGTCAATCTTGCTCACAATAGTATTCTTAAAATTTTTGAAAATCACGATTAATTTTGAAAAATAAATATTTAACTAATTTAAACTAAATGTCCAGACAGTCCAATAATCTCATATTAAACTCATATAATCATGATCCAAAGATAAACTAAAATCTAGAAATAATTTAAAAAAAAAATTTAAACCTAAAAAGTAAAATATGCTTTCTTTTTTCATTAATTTTCTTCTATTAGAAAATGCCATCCTCGCCCAAAAGGAGTCTATTCAAGAATTTATAGGTATATTAAGAATAATATCTCAATAAAAACAGAAATAAATATATCTTTAGACCCATGCTCTTTGGTCAAATGTTCTCAAAATCAACTGTGTGTGGCTAAAGACAATTTGAATGCATTTTGCATTGAAAAAAAACAAATTCATCTTAGAAGTATTGGAAAGCGTCAAATTCCGACATTTTGTGGAGCTAATGAGTGTCGATTTGGCGATTGTGAAGTATTCAACTCAACTTCATTTATTTGCCATTGTCAAGCTGTAAATAAAAACAAAATGTATTTTAAAATTTTATTAATTATTTTTAAAGGGAATAACAGGCGAAAGTTGCAATAAATTGGATACATCAGGTTTACCATGCTCTTCTAATCCGTGCTATGGAAATTCGGTATGTGTTAATCTAGCCGAAAGTTATGTTTGTGTTTGTGGGCCGGGTCGAACTGGCAAGGAATGTAGGGACCATGCATCACCATGTCAATGCCAAAATGGCGGTATATGTATCAGTGTTAGTGATGGTGCTTTTAGATGCAAATGTCAACCAGGATATGGGTACTTTTTCACCAATATTTTTTTTATTTTAATTTAAAAAAAATTTTGAATAAAAAAAAATAGAGGAAATTTGTGCCAATTTAAAGTCCAGCCATTTTTATCTTGTAAAATAACCGGCTGTTTAAATAATGGAATATGCACAGTTTTTTCTAAATGTGAATGTCCGCCAAAATATACTGGTTTTAGATGTGAAAGCTTAATAACCACAACTCAACCAACTACAACCACGACACCAATTCCAAAATTTCTAAGCATAAATGTCTGTTATGTTGGCATATGCCAAAATGGAGGAACTTGTCACAAGCTTGGTGAAAACTTCGCAATTTGCATATGCACTAGTGAGTATAGTGGTCCCTATTGCACAGAAAAGAATAATGTGAGTCTAACTATAAGTACCAAGTCATCACCATTTACAAGTCTTTTTCCAAAAAATATGGCTTTGGTTACCAAAAAGGTTAATATTCGCTCTTGTCCCGCTTCTATTCCAAATCCATGTCAAAACAACGGCAAATGTGGCTATATTGAATCAACAAATACAATTACCTGCAGCTGTATACCGACTTATCAAGGTCCGTTTTGTAATGTAAGAGTACCCTTTTGTGAAGAATCGCCATGCAAAAATGGTGGAACTTGTAATCAAATCGATAAGTATGAAGGAGCTTGTACATGTTCTCCAAATTTTACGGGATTTAAATGTGATATTTCACTAAGTTGCGATCCTAATCCATGCAATAATAATCAGCCTTGTCTTGTTGTCAATGGTATTGCCAAGTGTTTTTGTGCCAGTCGATTTCGTCCTCCATATTGTGACTAAATTAATTTTGTTTATCCAAGTATTAGTGTGTGTATTTTTTTTTTTTGCAAATAGTGAAAAAAAAAATCAACATTTAGAATTTAGAAAAATATTTGTTAAATTTTAATTTTTTTTTATTTGAAACTTGAAATAAAAGATAAATATTTAATTTAGAAAAAAAAAATAGTATTTTAAAAAATTTGTTTGATCACAAGCGTATGTTAAAAATTAGAGTTTATAGATTTTAAGAGGGATTTGCATTTTTCTTTCAAATCCAAACTAGTCTCTTTGATTAGAAATTCATTTAACAGAACTCTGATGCTATCTATAATAATATTGTGAATTACGTGATGCCTTAGCTTTGAGTCTATCATTTCAGCATTAAATTCATCAATCTTATCACTCGGGCTCTTAATTAAATTATTCCAATTTTCGCTTTCTTTATCTATGCGAAAAAAATAAAATAAAATAATTTTTTTCTACTGTAAAAATAAATATACTTGAAATTAAAATTTTCAAAATTATCTCCAAAAAGTTGATTCCAAATCTTTTAAGATTAGAATGTGTAGTCTTGGCTATACAACTAATTACAGAATTTGAGCTGATCTCAATAGATCGTATTAGATCGTCAATATTTTTTTCTAAAAATTCACATGACCATTTCATGTACAAAGCCTCTAAAGATTTAATCAGCAAAAATTGATTATTCCAAGTTTCTTTACTCAAATAGTCTGCTAGTAAAATATTTATTTGATAAACATATTTTTCTTGAATATCTGTGCCAAATGGCCAACATTTTCCGATATTTTCCAAAAGAATCAATTTTAGACTGGCATTCGCAGCTTGCAACTCTTTGTCGTCTTCATTTTCTTCTTCATTTATTTTCTCTTCAATCTTTTCTTCAATTTTAACTTCGTCTAATTCAGAAATAGCTAAAATTTTCTTCTTAAACAAATCTTTTTGTAGTGCGATTCTTTTTTTTTCTTTTTCAATCAAAAATTCTAGATCATCATTAAAATATTTAAGAATAAAATTGCTCCAGTAGTTTTCAAAATAAATATCTTTAAAATGAGTCGAGCTAAATTGAACCATATCTCCCAAACATCTTAGTGAACTAAGTCTATAATTAAAATCAATGCTAGAACTTTGTTTATTAGCTTCTTTGAAAATACTATTAACCAAATCGTCAACATATTTGTTGTCAAAATTTAATTTTAATTTGCAATTAATAAAAACGCTTGAAACAGAGAGTAAAATTTTTTCTTTTCCAGACCAATATCTTGTAGAAAGAGAGGAGATTAGCATTTTTAGAATTTCATTTAGATTTTCTTCATCAATGTTTGATTGAAGCTTAGCAGTAATAGTATTAATGGCAATTGCTGCCTGAGCTCTAAACTTCCATGATT
The DNA here is from genome assembly GCA_006352455.1 of Brachionus sp. 'Tiscar'. Taxonomy (NCBI): domain Eukaryota; kingdom Metazoa; phylum Rotifera; class Eurotatoria; order Ploima; family Brachionidae; genus Brachionus; species Brachionus sp. 'Tiscar'. The sequence continues at coordinate 40,690 of VANL01000116.1, forward strand.
GATGTTCAATACCGAGTTGAATAAAGCTTAAAATTTCTCTTAAATTTCCTCGAATGGCGTACTCAGTACCAGATGTTATTTCTTCAAAAACTTCATTCCATACTGACTCGGTTTGTTGACCACTCAATTGCTTATTTTTGTCATCTTTTTGTTGATGCATGCCGAAAAATACAAATGGAATAATTCTTTTTGAATACTTGTTAACTATTTCTGGATTATTTCGGGCTATTGAAAGCAATGTTTGACCACATGATAATTTTATTCCATCATCTAAAAAAAAAAATTAAACTTTTGAAGAATAAATTGGACGGCAAATTTCGTAGGAGTACGAATGTATTAATTTTTAACATTTATCAGTTGAATAATTTTTTCAAAGTTATTTCTTTTTAGCCAAAAATTTTAATCATTAACGTTGTGAAATTCAAATACAAAAATATTTATATTTATTTAAAACAAAAATTAACCAAAATATATTTTTATGAATGTATTACTATTTTGATTTTCGCTTAATTTAAGAAGTATTTATTTATTTTTTAATTATAAACCATTTTTTAATTAAAAAATGCGGCTAAAGTAATTGATTTATTCGCTGATATTTGAATCTAGAGCAACCAAAATCAATTTTCTTTTAGATGATAGATGACGTCTTGAAAATTTTTTCCAAAATTTAGACTTAGAGCCGCTAGTCACTCATCTAGCTTCTAAATTGATTTTTTTGCAAAACTCAAACTTTAATCAATTTGGCTACAATCATGACTGGGAATTTTAATCTTATTGATGTTTTATTTTTGTCTAAATTTTCACATGAGAAAAATTATTTTAGGTTTGAAAGATGCAATAAAGTATGTTGTACTAAGTTGAAGTATTTTTTTGATTATATTCTATTTTAGTTCCTTTTAATTTAATAAAAGGAAATATCGTTGTTCAATTTAAATTTCAAAGCACCTCATCACTTAAATTAAATGAAGTTCATTTTGAGCTTTATTTAATTTAAGTTTCTAATTATTATTTGAAATGGATCTTGAATTAAAATTTTTAAAAAATCGAATTTCTAAAAATTATAAAATTGTGAATTTTGAATTAAAAAAAAATTAAATTTTTATAACTTTTTTTCTATAGCTCTAAAACTCGTTCCAAAAGTGTATCAGACAGTTTTTATCTATGAAAAAATTCTGAAAATTAGCAAAATGGTATCAGAAATTCGTTAAAATTAAATTACAGAGCTTTTGAACAGATTAAATTTTGGATGACACATACTATGTGTCAGCTGATGCATTTTTTAGAACGAGTTTTAGAGCTATAGAAAAAAAGTCGAACTGGTTAAGCTTCTTCGAATAAATGTCAGTAAAAAATTAAATGGACTGTTTCTTGAACCATTTGTCCTGGTTAATTTTGAAATTATTGATTGATTTGAAATTGACGATGTGAAAAAAAAGTTATCAAAATTAAAAATTTTTGTTTTTTTTGGTTCCTAAATTCACAATGGCAAAAATTATCTTATCAAAAACAGAATTCATGAAAAATGAATTCTCTTTTTCAATAAATTTAAAAAGAGAATTCATTTTTAAATTAAAATTTTGATTTTTCTTATTTAACACTCAAAACTCGGAGCGGCTTTGCGAACCATTTGTGTTACATTTTCTTTTTAATTTTTATTCCATGAAAATAAGCATATTTTGCAACAAAAATAAATTATTTTTTATTTTAGATATCTGATTGAAAAAAAGATAAAGCGCCAACAAAAAAACCCTCCGATGTATGAGTGTTAAAAATTGTCCATATTTTTATTTATTTTTCATCATTAGATAGCTCAACATGGATATAAATTTGACTAATTTTTTAAATAAATGCAAATAATTACCATCTTTTTCCAAGTACCACTCTTTTAATTTATTAATCAAATTTTCAATGCTGCTTTCCTTGGCTATTTTAGCAATAGAACCTATTGTATTACTGTAATACTTAATTATAGTTTTATTGTGCTCATTAGCCATTGAATTGACAAATGCAGCAAGTAATTTTCCAGCAAAAGCGCTCATTTTCGAAGGCTGCTGATCAATCAAACTCGATATAATGTTACACACACCAGCCTTGGTGCTGACACCAAGACCTTTTTTAATAATCTCAATCAATCGCGGCATCAAATCACTTAGCAATTGATCTTCATTTAAATTTTCTAAATTCATATTTATTATCTCGACCATAGGAGTGTTCTTTGACGCATTTATTCTGGCCATGTCCAATTTCTCCTGAGCGTCTTGAGATCCTAATCTTAGACTCAAATAGTTCAAATCTGGCGGCTCATAGCCACTAAGCGTTTCAAGTAAATTAACTATTAGCTCGACTAGATATGGCTTGATTAGCAAGAGAGAGCTTTGCTTAGCCAGATCGCGAATGGTCAGTACACTTATGTTTCTAACCTCGTTTAAATTTGAAGATAAACCAGTCTTTATCAGAACTGGAAGTACACTGTTTAGGGTCTTTTGACAAACTGATGTGTTTGAGACTGAAGTGGAGTAAGAAATTGTCACTCGTTGAAGAGATTTGAGCGCCAACTCAGCTGAAACACGCACCGATTCTTTTATATCATCGGCTAATTTAAACAGCAATGACCAAAATGGACCTAACTTTCCGCTTATTGACTCCAAATTGCGGCCACCTTTCAGCAAATCGCACAATGCCAGACAACACGACTCTCTCACTCGCCAAAGTGGATTGTGCATATTCTGTTCCAATTCGATCAATATTTCATCTAAATACAAATCGACTATTTTTTTGTTATCTTGTTTGATTACAGAGTCCCAAATGGCACTCATTGATTGTTGAATCCTGGGAGTTGGATCGAATTGGTAGCGGAACAATTTGGGAACAATATGAGCCAGAAAAGGCTGTAATTGTTCGCTTGAGAGCTGAGCTATTTGACCAAAACCGAATGCAATTCCACGCCGGGTGTTCCATATAGAATTATGATGTGCCAAATTCATGAATTGATAAATCAAATCAGGCCTGTTTAAATCAGAAGCTAAAGAGCATAATTCCTTATAAGTAGTTATATTTCCACCTTCAGGTGTTTTTAAATCGGATTGAAAAATTCTTTCGTTTTGATCCGAAATCTTGAGGCCTGAATCAGCCGATGTAGCCTCTGTGGTTGTCTTTTTTTTTCCACCTGTTAAAGTGTCAACTAAACGTGAAACAAGAAGTTTTTTGTGATCTTGATCAGCCAAGTCAAAAATTATTCCAACTCCTTTGGAGGCAACCTCTTGACTTATTTCATCGTTTTCACTCAAACGCTGAATAAACGCATCTTGTATTTCAGCTAAATGATTTTTTATAACTGTACTTTTTGCAGAGCTTTTTTTCACCAGTATAAGTAACCAAAGACAAGCAGCTTGTCTAAGATGTTGATTCTGATTAGACATATAATTTTTCATCAATTCACTTAATAGCCATTCAATATTTTCATTGCAACCCTCTTTGTTATCAATCTGATGGATTTTTTCACTTGTCCATGTATTTTGAATTGCATCAGACAAAGATCCAAGCACAGCATTCACTAATGCTTCACCAATGGCCATGTGCAGCTCAATTTGTTTTGCTTGAGATGAATCGAGCAGCTTTTGAGCAATAAATTTGTTAAATGAAGCAAATTTTTTGTCTTCAATAGAAAAAATCAATTCACCATCATGTACAAATATGAGCTCATTTAAGCACATATATCCCAAGGTACTGGCAGCTTTTTCTTTTAGCTTATTAGTCTCCTTGGTTGTTTGAATTTTTTTAATCAATAGTTCAACTAAATCGAGTAGATCTTGGCCATTTTCAAATATCAAACTACCATTACGAGCAATTTCTCCCAGTGACACTATCGCAGCTATACTCAAATTCGGTTCATTAATGTAAAATTTTAATCCAAAAACTATTTCTTTGATGCTCAATTTTGTTTGTTCATCTAAGCATCTCGATTCTGTGACTGTATAATATTTTCCAATTGCATAGCCTAGACACAACAAACAACCGTGTTTGGATTCAAATGAGCTTGATGGCTTTAAAATTAAAAGAAAAAAAATAATTTTTTTTTTTCAAACTAGTAAAACTTACATTTTTTAAAATTGATTTATTCAAGTTGTTTAAATTGGTGAAAAATTGTTTGAAATTAATTTTTTCCAAGTCAATTTTTTTAAAAGGATCAATTGAACTATTAGCCAAAGTGTTATTGATCAAAATAAGAGACCACAATTCAGCTGAATAGATTCGAACTTGTTCATTAATAGCAAAAGATTGATTCTGAAAATAATTTAAAATTAATAAAAAAAAAATTTTTTATTTTGTATTTTTTTTTACTTTAAACCATTCGATATCATTATGTAAAAATTTGGTAATATTAAATGAAGATGTGGCACAAATTTCGAGTAGTAGATAAATTCCGAGACCATTGGCAACAGTTAGAGCATACTCTTTAATTATATTTACATATTTGAACAAGCAATTCAAATTTGTTTCAGCTAAACTGCGTACATATTTGCTAAGAGAAGGAGCTTCATCTTTGACTGATTCGAGATTTCTGGATTCTATTACTTGAGCGCTGAGACCAGCACTTTTGGACAAAGCTAATCTTAGCATAATCAATATTTGCTGATAGCATGTCAAGTCAAATGGAAGTGTATGAGTGCCAAAGACAAATATTTTTGCCTTGTCTGACATGCGTTCGTCAATTTTTTTCGATATGAACTCAACCCATTGCTCAAAAGAGGCCATTTTTATCTCATTACCATCATTGTCCTCGGTCCGCTGTAAATATTTTACTGCTTCTTGACGAATTTCTTCTTTGCTTAAAATAAAAAAAAAAAATTTTCTGATATTTCAGGCAGAAATAATTTAATATTTAAAGTGGTTAGATATTTTTTATTTTCTAACTATCCAAGCTACTTTTTGTATATTAGAATATTTAAAATTTTTTTGTTGACTAATCTTATGAATAAATTTAATTTTTTAGAAAAATAATACTTAATAATTATATTATTCATCAAATTAATCTAATTTACCTGTCAGATGAAGCTAGTAATAAAAGATAGCGTGATTCAAGGTCGTCATGATCGAAAATTTCAAAAGCAAATTTGACAGACATTGATCTACAATTAGGAACTTCCTTGAAAAAAAATTTGAAAAATTAAAAAAAAAATTTTTTTTATTACATTTTCAACATATTGAAAAAGCAAGGTGAGCAAAAGACGTTTTTCTTCCAATTTTGTGTTTCGAAAAGCATCAATCATTAATACCAAAGCTTCCTGAATATTTAACTTGGTATCAGTATCTTCATGTTGAAGAGCATTGAAAAAGTTATGCACTACTGATATATCATTGGCGATAGTGCTTGGTATTTTACGAGATAGTTTACCAACAGCAACATAAGCCAATCCTCTTAGCTTGCTATCATCTTTGGACTCAGCTATAATTTTATTCATGCCTTGTATCAACACAGAGCCAAGTTTACTTAATTTTTCTTTTTCACAACTAAATATAAGATTAAAAAAAATTTTGAAAAAATTTTTTTCTAAATTACTTTAAAGCTATTTGATGAACAAATTGAATTGCATACATTTTTATTTTCTGATTTGTGGACATAGCTGGTCCAAATAAACTGTCAAAGACAATTTGTATGGCATGACTCACAGTAGCTGATGCAGTCCTGGATCGAAGAATATAAGGAAAAAGCTTCAATCTAATACGTGTGTTGGCAGGCTCTATTTTATTCGACTCCGGTACATTTTGTTGAAGCGATAGCTTATGGCCTAGGAATACTGAAAAAAATTTGTCCACTATTTTCTGATCATTTATATCCACAGAGCTGACTATTCTTTTTATGTGAATTTCAGCTATTTGTACCACACTATATCTTGTGTCAGATGTAGATATGATAAAATGGAATAAAATTTCATCAGGCTCAAATATGTTGTATGATAAAAATTTCAATATTCCAATTTTGAACTTTTCTATTTCATCACCATGGTCCAGATTGACATCATTTTTGAACCTTTTGTAAACAGAATCGCTCATACATGCCGGAATTTCTGATTGAGCAGTTGTATTGGTAGTTGAAGCTGGTTTATTTTGATTATATGGCAGCAATAAATAGTTTAATAAGTAATCTAAAAACTGTTTTCTCAATTTTTCCGACTCAGCAAAGCTATATTTTTCTTTGCATTTAGAATCATTTGGTTTTAAGTCCAAAAATCGAACACCATCAACAATAAGAGAAAATATTCTTAAAAATTAATTGCTTTTTTAATTAAAAATTTTATATAAACATAAATTATCTTACGAATCTTGATGTGATTGGGATTTTCCTTCGACAGATTTCATCAGTTTTTCAACCATAAAAGCTTTTTTCGAATCACTTAGCCTTGGAAAACTCATTTTAATGTAAATTAGACTAAAATTCTATCCAAAAATTAAAATATTTAAAAAAATTATTTTATTTTAATTTACTGCAAAAAAATTTAGACATGAAAGTTCTGGATTGTTGAATTTCTCGAGCAAATCTTCCAAAGGTAACTGAACATCTGGTCGACTTTTGACCCTCTTGTTTATATGCACCAAAATTTCCATTATCTTTAATTTTTTTTAGTCAATGCTTTTTTAAAGATTGGGGTACCTTTTTTCGAACAATTTCTTCATTAGTGGTCAACTTAAGCAAAAGTTTAGGAAGGTATATACGAAGATTATCTTCAAAATCCAAATCGCTTTCAGATGCCAAAATTTTGAAAAATAGTTTGTCCAAAATTAAAATTTTTTCTTAAAAAATAAAGCTCAAATTATGCTCAATCAATTGCGTTAATTACGTTTATCTGTCAGATTAGACAGTTCCAAATCTTCAGGTATATCAATTGATGACATTTTAAAAAAATTGAATTTTCTTGAAATGAAAAATTCTTTATAATTTTTTTTTAAATAATGAAAAAAATAAAATTAATTATTTTATTACTCAGATGATTTTCAATTTTACACATAATTAATTAAACCTAAAGTTAAGTTTATTAATCATGAATTTTTTTTATTTTTGATTTAAATATTTATTGAAAAATAGACCCGAAATAAAAAATAGAAAATAAAATTGATATACACTGCTAAATTAAAATTTTTTTTGAATAAAAGCTAATCGATTAAAAAAATTATTAAAAAACTTTTATGCATGTTGCGTTTTATATTCAGCTAGTTTTCTCTCAATATCATATTTAGTATCAAAATAGTTGACTAAAAGGTTATCTGTAAGCAAAGATGCTATCAATTGTTCAAAAGTAATAGACCAAATTTTTTTCGATGTTGTGTCCAAGTTTGTCAGACTGACACTTTTTGGTAATTTATCAGACTCAGTGGTTGAATCAGTGGTAGAATTTTTGTTTAAATTTTCATTTTGAAATTTGCGCGATGCCTCACCGAGTTTAAGCAATAAGGTGGACACAGTTGCAGCTGCGTGATACATCTCAGCCTCATTTTCCATGCCTGTAAATAAATTGTAAATAATTCTCCAAAAACTGATGAATTCATCTTGATTCATAATTGGCAAGCTGCTTTTGAAAATTTTTTCACTAGAATCGACCAAATCCGATTCGGACTTGTTCTTTTCGTTACTTTTTCCCAAACTTTCTAATTTACTTAATAATACACAAAAAATTCCATTGTATATTTCGATTTTTTTATTAGAATCTAAATTAAAAAATAAATAAGATCTTGCCTGATTTTTTTTAAATATTTACCATTCATGCTGACTCCATACAAAAATTTAAGCCTCATATTTGCATCTGAATTATAAACTATGTTCATGTAGCGAATAAAATGCAGGAAATCTATAGTGTCTTTTTCCGAGTCATAGTCTTTTTTAATTTCGTTCGAGTTGGGTACTCCATTGGCTATGGATGTCATTATTAACTTTGAAATTTTGGTTTCATACGAACGTTCGGACGGACAATATTTAAGAAACTTAAAAATAGAATAAAATTAATTTTTTTAGTCAATCTTAGTTACGGCAATTTACGTCAAATATTCGACCGGCTATCTCAGCATCACACAAAGCTGTCCAGTCACACAAATTTTTGTTCAATTTTAGAAACTGTTCCTTGTTAATTGTAAGATTTCTGTTGTCACCATCGATAATTCCAATTTTGGAAACTTGCTTAAAAAAATTATCATTAATTTTATTCTTCTAGAATTAGGTTTGAATTTTTTATATAAATTTATAGTCAAAAAATTGAATTTTTTTAATGTTAATATATTTTAAAATAATACTGCATCTTTGTTGCACTTTTTTTTAACTAAAATATTTTTTCTTATTTAAATAAAAGACAAAAAATAAAGCATCAATAAGATTTATATTGATTATTGATTTGGTTTACCTAAAAGAAGAAAATAAAGCTTTTTTCCTGTGGCTATTATGTTACAGTATTTTTTTAAATATTTTTTATTTTAGTAAAGTTTGTTTTATCAAAGTAGGAATAAATTTTGTTCTTTTTGTATCTGAAATTTACAACTTTAACCAACAGGGTTAATTTTGAGAGACATACTTTTAGGAAATTTAAAATTGAAAAAAATTTCAAAATCATGTTTCTTTTTCTTATTGTTGATTTTTTTAAAAGCTATTCCAAATAATAAAATTTTTAAATTATTAAAAAATAATTTAGCTTAAATACTAGCAAGTTTCTTCTATGTGTGGTTAATTTTATTTGATGCAATACGGGAGGATAGTTAATGTATTGATCGTCGTTTTATAAAAGTACATCACAATTAACAGTTGTCTATTGATTAGTAAAAGGTTTTCTGCTGTTTTAATAGGATTTAAAAAGATTGTGTCTAATCTGAATCATCATCTAAAATATATTAAATTTTTTTACATTCAATTTTTTAACTTTAGAATTGATTTCTTTTAGACTTAAATTTTGAATTTTTTTCGGTCGTTTCCGCACCTCTTAATTAACGATTCAAACTATTAAAGCAGTATTATTTTGTTAATAAAGGATCCACTCTTTATCTAATGATTCTCTCTTTTCCTTTATAGTTTTTGTTATGCTGCAGTTTTAGCACACTTTTTAGCTAATTTATATGATACTAACTCTTTTGTCATTACTTCGGATTCCAAATAAAATAAATATTAAAAAGATTTTGTCTAAGTGTTTTATAATTTTTTTTTAATTCCCAGAAGCAGAGGCATCATCACTTTGTTTTTCAAGTACTTGTTCACCAATATTAAAGTTATTGAGCTTAGATCTTAATTGAGCGTGAAATATGGTAAAATATCTTGAATTTACCATAATTTTGATAAAATATGATAAATTCCTCGCATCATAGCACCACTAAAAATGTTAAACTTACTTCAAAACGAAATTTAATATTAAATAAAATAAGTTTCAGCATCTTTTAAAATTTATTGAAAATTTTTATTTAGAAAATCATATTTTATTTAAAAATTATAGACAATATTGATATTGCGAATTTAAAAAACAAAAAAACAAAATAAATTACATTTTAAAAAAATACTGCAACTAATACAGCAAACTTTGTTGCATCTTTTTTCCCAAAAATAAAAACTTTATTTCCTTTTTTTTAGGTAAACAAAATCAATTATCAATTTAAATCTTATTGATGCTTTATTTTTTGTCTTATATTTACATCAGAAAAATTATTTTAGGTAAAAAAAGTGCAACAAAGTTTGCTACATTAAGTTGTAGCATTTTTTAAAAGTATTTTATTTTATTAAATTTTATTTTTGTTTTAAAAATTTTTTAGAAACAAATTGACCGGTTATGGCGTAAAATATTGTAAAAACAAAATATTAAAATAATTTTTAATTTAGCTTAACTAATTAAATTTTTAGTTAAAATTTACAGCAAAAATTATTCTCATTTGATTAATTGTATAAAAGAATATTCACTACTTACTTTATAAATATAAAACAAGTCTTTTATTTGATCATCATTGAATGAACATTGCTTAGAGACGTTGCGAGCAATGCTGTTCAGCAAATTCTCTTCCATATTTTGTACAACTCTTAAACGATGCTTAAGTCTGAGTCTGTGTATATCTTCATCAGTGATAGTACCGAAGTTTACATAAGAATCGCGTATTAAATTTTTAACATTAGCATTGGCATTAGGGAATTTTCTGTCCGGATTTTCAATATTTTCCAAATATTTTGCCAAAAGAGATATGGAATCACCCTCGTCGTTGCATTTAAGCAGATCTTCTTTGTTCTCTTGTAAAATAGTCAGAGCTAATTGAAACATGACTTTAGCACCATCGTAAAAAAAGCAATCTACAAGATATACTGCCGAATCAAACGGCATAGAGCTAATAAAAAGGGTCAAAAACCAAGCAAGAGACACATAGCTGATGACACTGAGCTCTTTTAGTTTTATATAAATATCTTTAAGATAGTGTTCACATAGATCTTCAAAAACTCCCGCATCAATTTGGGCACCAACTACTTTAGTGTTGTAATAATCAGGCAACAAACGTTCACAAATTGATGCCAACAGCCAGAACGAGTCCTCCTCGCCACAATACAATAACAAAACACTGGCTATTATGTTCATAGCTTGACAGTAACCTATTGATGGATTGCGAATGGCATACGATTTTAAAACTCGTCTTAATGCATTTATGCCTATTTCACTTTGAAAAGCAACATGTTCAGGCAAAGATCGATGTAAATCTCTTTCGATTTCATCCATTGTTACCTCAAATTCATCACATGGCTGATTAACAAGATTTTTATAAACAAACGGATTTGTATTTTTCTAATTTAAAATAATTTTAAAAAATTTATTTTGTATTTATTTTGTTCCTTACTTGGTGAATGGCCCCAGAGAATATAAGCCACAATTCGCATCTATATTTATCAGGCAAACCTTCCAATATTAGCTCATAAATCTCAGTTGTTCGGTACATAGACACTCCTCTTAAACAAAATTTTTTTTTTTAAAAATAATTATTATGATACTTCAATTTTTCAATTTTCCAGAATTTATTTTTTAAATAAACAAAATTGAGACTAAATTTTTTTTACCTTCCATATTCAGAAAAATGATGCTTCCATTCAGCTTCTTTGGTAGACTCTCTTACTCTCTTTTCATCCGAATAGCCTTTTGAAAAAAGCTCCATCAATGGAGAAGACTGTTCTTAAATAGAAAAAAGTTGTGAAAATTTATTTTTAATTATTTTTTATTAAAAGTATCAAAAAAAAATTTCTATGAAAAAAATCAAATTTACCAAATTTATTATTTTCTCCATTTGGATCGACTGGAGGACTTAATAGAATAAAAAATAATAATAAATCAAAAATTTAAAGGTAAAAAATTACAGTGAACCTTCCTGATTATTTAATAACATATCAGAAATTTTTTGTATAATCAAATCACGTTCCAAAAATCCTGAGAATAAAAAATTTTCTTTAATTTTGGTCGTGATTACCAAAGACCGGTCCAAGTCATATTCATCATCAATGTTGCGACGCGATATACGAGAATTAGCAGAGGGCTTTTCAACTAAATAAATATCTCGGATTGGAATAATTAATTCAACTTCTTTGGAAATCTATTTTAAAAAATAAAATTTTAGAAATTATCTTTAAATTTTTTTTTTAAATTTAAAATCACTTTTGAGGCAAAACAAACGTAATTGCAAGAGACAAATATTTTACCTCGGATGTAGCGCTTATTGTAAGGTGCCCAGACTGAACAGACAACATTGCCATCAAGCATTTCTCCATTAGGCAAACGAAACAAATTTCTAAACGATTCACTTCTAGCCTTGGCATCAAGATCTCGTTTTAAATGAGACACAAATTTAGAAGAATCTTTCCTATCCAACTGAGGTAACATGTCTTTTTTAAACTCTTGGCTTTTGGAAAGAAGATTTTGCACAGCAAAATTGGTCAATTGTTGAATTAGTTTATATGTGTCGTCAATATTTATAAACATATAAAAACTAAAACTTCCATTTCGAGTGGTTATCTTTATGCCAGTTGATAAAAGAGAAGATATTTTTTCAATATTCTAAATTTTAAAAATTGAGACATAGAATTTTTAGATAATTTAATAAACCATTATATCAGTATAAAGTATTGTAATTTTTGCCTCGGTGCCCATCATATAGGAATAAAAACAAATATGGTTCATACTTAAATACATCCAACCCTGACGGGGTACTCTATTTTTTGTGTAATTACATGAATAATCTATACAAATTTAGAATGAATAAAAAAAAATTTTTAAATTTATTTTTCTATACAATTGACTAATTTATCACCGGGATTTAATTTGAATATTTTTTGAAATTTTTTAATAGCTTCTTGGAATTTTTTAGACTCAAATTCTTCGTCTTAAAAATTAAAAAAAATTTTTTTATAAAAACTAAAATTTTTTCATATACCAGCATTTTCACTAGCAGAAGGTTCATTTATCTGAGCAATTAAACTTTCTATCTTGCAAAAAATGAAGCTGCTTATGTCTTCTTGTTCGTCGAAAGACTCCAGCATTGGCATCAAACTTTTCTCAATCCATTCCCAATGCTCCAGTATTTCCTCCTTTGTCTCAGCCAAAGCAACAGCTTTAATTTATAATCTTATTCACTTTGGTAACATTTTAATTTAATTTTGAGTTTCTATCAGATTTGAAAATCTTAAAAAGCCAGTCCATTTATGTCAAAAATGTATTTTAATTTTTTAAGTGTTAGCAATTCAAAGACATACAGGAAAAAGCGGGTGTTTATGAGACGCAGGAAGCAATGGGCCTATGCAAAGGAAACTAAGCGCCATTCACAAGATTCCAAATTAAATTTAAACTTAACAAAATTAAACCAAGACAACCGAAAACTAATTCGTTACATATACAAAAGTTTACTTAAAAGTCAACAGAAACAACTCAAACAGGTGCCTAGTTTAAATTCACTAAGTGGCTATCAGGAAAATTTGTCTTATCTGAGATTTAGTATTATCGAAGAACTGGACAGAATTAGTGTCATTTTCGAAAAGGATAAAAAAAATAAAACTCGACCATTTGAACAAAAAAAAATCAAAATGCAACAGATTAATGAGCTTTATACAAGTAAAGTAGAGCCCATTCAAAAAGAACTAGTGCCAGTTTGGTCAGATGTTGAATCGGAGGAAAAACAAAACATCATTGATTTGTACAATAGATGGCAAAATTCTTTGGAGAAAAACTTTAACAATTTGAAATTAAAACACAAATCAATTCAAGCTGTTTTTATAAATTATAAAAAATTTATTCAAAAAGGTCCATTTAATTTTGAGATAAATTTAAACAATTTGAAAAAAAATCAAATTGATCTATTAGAAATTTCAAACAAAAATGATGATGAAGAAAAAATTCAACCAAATACAAGAATATTGCTTAAATGCTTCAAAGAATTTATGAGAGCATTTGATTCAATCCAAATAGCCAGACAATACATGAATACCAATGCATATTGGTCTAATTTAAAAAAATTTATATTTCATTTGTCAAAAGCTATTATGCGATGTGCATTTTATGTTCACGAAAATGCAAATTTGTACAAAGCTCCTGTTGGCCTACCGCCCATCTACATACTTGAGTCGGACGATTTAGAACATGAAATTGTGACTAAAATAGAAAGCTTGTATCATTATGTCTTTTTATGCATTAGTCAATTGAATGTCAAAGCAAACCAGAATGATATTCAAGCAAGACAACAAAATCAATTTATTTCCACCTTGTCAAAAAGAGAGAGAAAATTTTTGACCAAAAATAATAGACAAAAATACTATAAACTAATTTTAAAGTGTTTGATAAGACTAATACAACTATGCTATTTTATCAGAGAGTCCATGATCATGAAACAGATAAAATTTGAAAGCGATAATTTAACAGAATGTGATTTGTATTCACATTTTGTATCAAATGAATGCAATCTTATTAAAGAATATTTAAAAGAAATAATTCAGAATAAAATTTAATTTTTAAATTGATTTAATTTGAGTTAGAATAAACTTACTGTAATAAATTTCACTATTTTCTCTGTGATGAATTATTCTGTATTTGTGCAACTACCGTAAATTTCTAGATTAGTTTGAAAAAAGTTAGAAAAAAATAGGCAAACTTTTGATTCAGTGACTGAGTCCCAAGTGGCGACTAAAAGACCTGTGATACCGACTTTTTCTTCGTCTTGTCCGCGACGCCTCTGTATTGTAAAGTACATGTTACCGCGTTCACTTGACCTAATGTCCAAAAATAGAAATTTTAATTTTTAAAATTAAAAAAATCAAACCATAAGGTGGTTAACAATAGCTCTTCTGGTTTAATCCACATAGTTATTATTTCATTTAGATATGACTGATAAAAAAATAAATAAATAAAATAATTTATAATTATCTAAATATTTTTAATTTTAAAAATTTAGTAGATGTTACTTCTAAATTAAAATAATTAATACTAAATTATAAAATTTGATCATAATTTTTTATTTATTTTTAAGCTAGATATGACGTATCATTTTAAAAAGCTAGGAGCAAATTTTTGTTAAAAATTTCACTAAACTTTCACTTTTTTTTATTTGGTATTTTTTGATCAATTTTATTGATGTTTTTGGCAGAGAAAAAAAATTTATTTATTTTAATTTATGAGTTGAAAAAATAAAAAAAATAATTATTCAAAAGAAAATTCTTCTAATCGATCTTCTTCGGGCAGGAATTCGTTTATACTTTTGATCATTGGCAAAATTTCGTCCATATTACGCCGAATTTTTTTCACACTCACATTCAAGTCATTTACTGCTTTCATTTGTTCACAATATTTAGCATATTTTTTTTGCTTTTCTGTATAATTTTGCATTAGTAAATCAATTACAAAATCTAACTAAAAATAAGATATACATTGAGTAAAAAAAAAAAAAGGTGCTCTTAAAAATTCTTACATGCTTGATTTCGGTAGACAAAGCTTCCTGATCTTTGGTGACATTAAAGGCACATATACTCAGATGATTTTTGAACACATCAGCCAGCTTTACCAGTCTATCTGGTTGCATAAGATACAGATTGTCCTCTTTCATGTCTATCGAGCTTTTGAGAATCGGATAAAATAGTGGAACAAATTTTAACTTGTTAAGACTTTCATTGTCTGTATTTGGTTGAGTTTTGTTTTCAGATACAACCACAATGTCTGGATGGTACTGACCTTGGTCTTTAAGAAATAATTAAAATTCCAAGTTTTCTAACACTTCTATCCATACTTGACTGAGTGGGTTTTTTCTGATCGTTTCCCATTTAATTTTAAAAAATAATTATTTCTAATTTTTTCATAATTTTGTTTTAATTAAAATTTTCAATCACATGATTCATATTCAGTGATATTTTAAATTATCACTCGATTATTTATTACCGTATTAAAAATATTTTTTTTTAAAGAATTTTATTAAAAAAAAATTGTTTAATTTAGATTTTTCCAATTTAAATATTTTGAAATCAATTTTGATTTAATTATTTTTAAGTGAAAAAAAAAAACTTAGTTCAAGTTAATTCAGCAATGATATCAAATTATAATCATTAGCTAGTATTGAATGCAAAAGTGTTTTGAGGACGCTTGCAATCTTTCACCAAGTACTTGCAAGCAATTACTTCAAATAAATTGCATAAGATATTTTCAAATCTTCGACATATACATAGCAATAAACTATATAATTCAAAAAAAAAATATATACAACAGACTCTATGCTAAGCATTAAGAATTTTTTACTTTATAATGCATATATATACCATTAAACAGTTCTAAACTCAAATGGACATGATTAATTAGTCTTTTTTTTTTAGAAAAAATGAGTTCTTTGGCAATTAGCAGACTAAGCTCGTTGAACAACTCGGCTACCACTATGGTCGTTGCTGCAGCCAACAAATTAGTGCCAAAACCGGTGGTACCAATGCACTCCGACGATCACAGCCATGATCATCATATCGGTTTACCAAACAGCTTTAAACCATCGACAAATTTTTCTTTGGGAAAGCTTTTGATAGGCGGCAACCTTAAAGTTACCAGTTCGTTCTCAAGTATATGCCAGAAATAAAATAAGTTTAAACAAAAAAAAATATTTTTTTAAATAGAATCTATTCAGTGTAGATATTCACATACTGACATTAAAGTTCCGGATTTCAGCGAGTACAGAAATGAATACTCGGAAAATGCTACCCAACACAGCAGAGACAGAGCTGATGATAAAAAGACTTTTTCTTATATTTCTACTTTTGGTAAAAATTATATGATTTAAGAAAAAAATTGTTATTTTACTATAAAATTAAATTTATTCAGGTGTCGGTTTGGCTACTGCTTATGGAGCCAAAGCTGTGGTTAGAGACATTGTAGCCAACGTTGCGCCATCTGCTGATGTACTCGCCTTGGCCAAAATTGAAGTAAAACTAAGCGAAATCCCTGAAGGAAAGAATTTAACTGTCAAATGGAGGAGCAAGCCTTTGTTCATTCGTCATAGAACTCAAGCTGAAATCGATAAAGAACGATCTGTCGATTTATCTTCGTTGAGGGATCCTCAACATGATGACACCAGAGTTCAAAAACCAGAATATCTTGTTCTTTTGGGCATCTGTACACATTTAGGTAAATTTTCTAGTCTATTTAAAAGTCAAATATTTATTGCTCTTATTTTATTATTGATTAAAAAATAGGTTGTGTACCTTTGGCCAACCAAGGCGAGTACAATGGATATTTCTGTCCATGTCACGGCTCTCACTACGACGCTTCGGGTCGAATCAGAAAAGGACCAGCTCCACTTAACCTTGAGATACCACCGTACACTATCACTGAAGATGACTTGCTGATTGTTGGTTAAGATTTTGATTTAGCTAAAACAAATACAAAAATCTACTATTAAAAAAAAATACCAACTATTTAATTTTAATGCAGAATATTTTTTTAAAACAGTTAATATTGAGGATTAAATATTAATAAAAAAAAATTAAATGAAAAAAATTATTTTTTTTATTAAATTATTTTTTTTAAAAAAATACGACAAGTTTTAGAATTTTATTAATTATTATTTAAAAGGGTAACAAGAATATTTTCTTTTTTGATAAATTAAAATCAACTAAATAAAAAATATATTTGAAAAAATACTACAACATAAAATTATTTTTCCTTTACCTAAAATATTTTTTTTGATGTAAAAAAAAAGCCAAAAATTAAAATATCAATAAGATTTAAATTGATTATTGATTTTGTCTACTCAAAAAAAAAAGTTTTCATATTAGAGAAAAAAGGCTATGCTGCAGTATTTTTTTAAATATTTTTTTATCTAGTTAATTTAAATTTATCAAAAAATGAAAAAAATTTTTTCTTCTAAATTTTTGAAATTCACAAAACCATTTAAAAGAAAAATCTACCTTAGATTAATTTTACACACTAAAGGATCACTATTCAATGAAAACAAAATAATGTTATCTCTAAAAGTTTGTATCGATCCAAGGCCATTTAGATAAGATCCATTATTTGAAAACAATAAGTCTTTTTCATGCTTGATATACTGCGAATGTCTAGTATCAAGAATTAATTTAATCAATTTATTTTCTGTCAAATGACCACTTTCTTTTTCAAAAGTCTGATACAAAAAAGGATGCATACTAATCCATAGATTATCATCTAAATCTTTGTTCAAATTGAATACAAAAGATTCTAAGTGAATATCAATTTTTTTTGACAAACTATCGTCATACTCTCGATTGAATAAACTAATGCCCTGATTTAGATGATTAGATACAACAATCAAATTTTTTGAATCTAAATATTCAATTGATTTTGGAATGAATAGATTTTCAGCAGCAAGAAATGATTCTTTTTTGGCCATGTTCATATACCAAATTTGGCCATCTCCAATTCCGAGATTAAATTTAAATCTCTTTAAATTTGAACTCGAGAAGCATTTGGTAAAATAAAGTTGATCTTCTCCAACTACAACCAAGTCGCACAATCCATCAAGTAAATCATCATTTATATAAGTTTGTTCATGAATTAACGAGTATGTTTGACTGTCATAAACAAATTTCTCGATTGAATAACCACTTTTCTTTAAGCCAAATTTTTCTCTTCTCTTTTCTGTAATAAAATTTCCAGCAATTAGATTAAAATTTCCTTTCTTGTCCTGATAAACACTCAGACAAAATAGGTTAAATTGTTCGAAAATTGGTTGAAATTCGGAATTTTTTATTTCAACTCGAATTGGTTCGTAAAGATAGTTGAGATCAAGAACTAAAATTGAACTATGTTCTAAATTTAGTGCGTCAGGAAAGTGTACAAAAGTGTGGTCATAAGAACTGAGCAAAAATGTCAAGCCATTTGGTAGCATATCCGAATCAACCGTGTTGCTTATCGGATGACTGTATTTTTTAGTTAAATTTTTAAAGTTAAAATTACAATTTTCAAGTTTATTTACACCATTATTTTCATTACTCGATAAGTATCCCATAAAAGACACATAATTGTAAACTTTGTGACCAGTTATCAATAAGAATACGTTTAAAATAGCATATTTTATATTCATTTTCTTTTGTTAATCTTAGAAACTAAAGGCTTAAAATTTTTAACCTAAATATGTGGATTTTATTATTCTTTCTAAGAAATAATTTATTTTATATCTGCTAGTTAGTCTCGGAATAATCATCGGAATTATATTAATCATCAATAATTTATTTATTAGCATTATAATTCAGGTCTTATGGGCCAAAGATATATTTTTTTTTCAAATTTAATAGTATTAAAAAATTTAAAATAATTTCACGTGATTTTAATAAATTTATTTATTTAATTTTTTTACTATACCTTCAGAAAAAAAATTTTAAAAAATGGTTAAATTTTTTGTGTTTGATTTACAAAATGTATCCAATGTTGAAATAGCATAGAAAAAGTGTTTTAAATATTTTTAATTTTTATTTGAAAAATTGAAAAAAGAATTTAAATTTTTTTTTAACTTTTAAATTATGGTTCATTTTGTATTAGGTTTTTTAATAAGTTTTTTCGTCAAATTTTAAATGAAAAAATCTCATTCAAGATTTAACTTTTTCATTCAATTTTATACATCATTTGAAAGAGCTTAATGTCTGTAACAAATGGCACTGTCTGGTATGGATTAAAAGCATTATGGAAGATTCAAAAGGCCGGTAAATAGAACTCAGAAATCAATATTGCCCAAGGGTATCATCTATTATGAGCTACTGCAACCCAAGCAAACGATAAACGCAGACATTAATTCACTACAATTGATGCAGCAGTTCCTCAGCGAAAAAGTTACTCATACTTGAAAGAAATAAAAAGAGACATCAGTCAATATTTAATCTCAAAACCAATCAGTTTTTACGAGCGAGGGATCAAAATGCTGCTAAAAAGATGGGAGATGTGTATTT
This sequence comes from Brachionus sp. 'Tiscar', assembly GCA_006352455.1. Classification (NCBI taxonomy): domain Eukaryota; kingdom Metazoa; phylum Rotifera; class Eurotatoria; order Ploima; family Brachionidae; genus Brachionus; species Brachionus sp. 'Tiscar'. The sequence continues at coordinate 60,113 of VANL01000116.1, forward strand.
CTAGCAAAGGAAATTATTTTAGTGTTTAATAATATTTTATTTTATTTTTTAATGAATGAGTTAAGTTTCGAAAAATCAAAAAAACTTATTAAACTCCCTAATAAATCAAACACAAAAAATTGAACCAAATTAAAATCAAAATAAAGTTATAAATATATATAAATAGATGTAGTAAAATAGATAGCTTATAAAATAAATGATAAATAAATGCTTGATTAAAGGTGACAAAATCATTATTGTTCAGGAAATTTGAATCTGAATTGTAATGATGGAAAAAATCAATTAAAAAATAAATATTCATCTCAATTTTCTATCACTTATGATATCCAATCGAATACATTGACAAAACTTGTAAATTGTGGCACCAATTAAGATCATGTTTGAAATAGGATTAGATAGTGCAAAGAATATATTTCCTAAAAAAACATTACTTAAGCTTGTTGTAAGTTTAGAAAAAAATTAAAATATTATTTTATTGAATTGAATTGAACTGTGCGGTTAGATAAAAAAAATCAAATTTAAACGACTCAAATAGATAGTCCTAGAATTATTTTACATTTCATAGAGAAATACTTTTATAATGTATGCAAAAATCAATCGATTTATTTGATTAAAGGTGAGAAATAAGTTTTATATTTCAGGCTTATCTGCATACAATCAAAATACATAAATAAAGATTTAAATGAATTTCTATTGTTTAAATTTAAACTAAATATCGATAGATCACTATTTATTTCAAGTTAATTTAGAACTCTAAGGGTATAAGTATTAAATTGTTTAATTGTTATTAACTATAAATTTGAAGAATAATTTAAAAATCAACTAACATCAGGATATCGTAAATAAAATTTAAAATATTCAATTTTTCAATTATGTTTTATTTAAAAAAAAATTGCACAATATTAAAATTAGCTTAAATGTCCTATTTAAATATTCGTTTAGATATTTTGAGTCTTCATTCTAGTTTTTTCGCACTTGTCTGTCTAAGTTTATCTATTTAAGATTTTTTTTATTTTTATCAATCACCAAGTTAACTGACTTTTTTCATAGAAAACTGTAATTTCCTTTTTCTATCAAACAATTAACTAATTAAACTAATTTAGATTTTATATAAAAAAAAAGTACTCTGCCAAAAATTTAATTACACATTCAAAAATGAGTAAAATAAACAAAGTTAGCATTCCAGTTCAAATGGGAAGCAGAAGAATTCAAATAAACCACGAGTACACATTCAATGACTATTCGCTTAATGTGCAACAAATGATGAAATTGGTTCTCAAAAAGCTTTATCCAAACAGTGAGAGGCTAGATGAGATGGTGAAAACTTACCGAGTTTACGAAAATGCTTTTGGTGTTGAACGAATTGTCAAAGAAAATGATAATGTTTTGAATTTGTTTGCCAATCAGACTGAGTTGAAGTCTAATGTGTATTTTGTAATGAGAAAAAAATCATTAAAGATCAAGACTAATAGCCGCAGAGCAATTAGTGCCAAAAAATGTTTCGAGAAATTTAAAAGTCAAAATGAAAGACAATTTGGTTTAAAAGTTGTTGATGATGATGAAAAATTGAATCAAACTAAATTAAATGTACATCAACTTGATAAAACTTCTATAAGAGACGCTTTTATGAGTAAAATATTCGAAAATGAGGTTATACTAAATGAGCAATTAAAGCGAATTGATTGTTTGGATGAAATAATTGAGGAAAAAAAAGATATCAAGGCGAGAAATAACAACTTTTTCCAATCATTTTATTCAAAATTAAAACTTCAAAAAAAAGCTAAACGAAATAACTTTAATCATTCTTCAATGTTTTTAATTGATTCAGCTGGCGAAATGTCTAGTGCATCATCGAGTCCAAGTTCAAGTTCGTCTAAATTAGACACACTTTTTTAAATTAATTTAAAAAATATTTATTTGTAAATAATGTATTATTTTATTAGCCATTTGATTAATTATTGAATAAATTTTTTATTTTATTTATTCTATTTTTCACTTGATCAAAACTAAATGAAATTGATTAATATGATTTTTTTGTTGAGAAATTTTTAAAGAAAGACCAAGGCACCTAAAAAAAGTCGATTAACTTTTACTTTGTTTAGGTTAAAATATAGTTTTTTAAAATTAACATATCATTGTTTTCAGTTAAACTTAAATTAAAATAACATTTATAGCAGAAGTGAATTTTCCAATTAAACATTCAATGTTAATCTCAGAGTTGTTTTAAGTTAACACTCAAACACCAGAGAACTTTTTTCGGTGCTTTATACTATATCTCTTATTTGTATTTGGTTAAATAAATGTAATCATTTTTTAAATTTTTTTTTGCAATCTGATAACTAAAATCAAAAAATATTAAAATTAATTTATTTTTATAGTAAAATATGCTTATTTTCATGGAATAAAGATTAAAAAGAAAAGTTAACACGAGGGGTCCAAAAAACGCCTCCGGGTTTTCAGTGATAAAAGTTTAAAAGTCATGTGAAGTCAATAACTTAAATTTTTTTTATCAAGTAATGTTAATGACTTGACTTAATTTTAAAAATTTTTTTATTAAGTCATTACTTTGATTTAAAATTTAAAAAAAAATTAATTTAAGTCATGACTTAAAATTTTGTGACTTAGACTTAAACTTGTGACTTAAAAACAAGTCTGGTTAATCTTATTTTTTTTATGTCTGCTAGTTTTCGAAAAAAACTTTATTCATTCACAATTATACACAATACTTTGCTTTTGTTTTGCTTCATATAAAAATATGCCTCTTCTTTAATTTTTTTAATTAAAAATATTTTTAAAAATTAAAAAAAAAATTTTTTGAGCATAATCATTAAATTACAATCACAATCTTCAATATGCTACATTTTGAACCTTTTTGAACATTTTGAATTGAGGGTACTGTTGAACTTTTTTTAACTGTACATTTTGCATCATTTTTAAATTATAAAGTTGGCGCAAAGCGTCTTCAAAAAGATCTTTTACAAAAGAAGGGTCAATTTTGGTCAAATAATACTTAATTATAGTGTGCAGTTTTTCAATGGTTTTAGCTTGTCAGTTGCTCTCTTAGATTCAGGGTAATTTTGCTTTCCTAGAGCTTCGGGTAGAATATCCCTTTTGCAGACACAAGCAAATAGACCAGCAGCATCTTGTCAAATTTTCTTTGAAAAAAAATGCCAAAAATAAGAAAAAGTTAAGTTAACAAAATACATAAATATTTGTTTTAAATTGACAGCTTTACATGTATCAATTTTCTTTCAAAATTCCTTTTATTTTTCTATATAAATCAAAGCATTTAGACAAAAAAGTTAAATAATTTTCAAGGGAATTTGAATAAATATCTAAATGAATTTTACACAAGACTTGGACTTAAAACCATTGAAGCGAGGTAAGCTAGGTCCTTTGGACGTTTATCCCCAAGAAGAAAAACAACGAGAAGATGAGCTCACAAGCGATTTTGTCCGTTCTGGATTTCGAAATCAAATACCTGAACTATTGTCCGAGTATGAATACCAATCGATTGGCAAAGATCAGCCAATATCAACAAATTCTAATTTCGACAACGATGTCATACGAGTACTTCTTCAAATAGTCAATAAAAAAGAAGAAACAAATGTGAATAATCAAATAGAAGCTAGTAAAAAACAGGCTATGTCATCAAAAAGCAGTCAATCATTTCGGCCATCGTTAATACTAATGACTGGTAATCAGAAGACAAAAGAAAGCGCATATGCCTGGTTCAAGCAGTTGGCCAACAATGAGCCATTAATTAAATTAGCCAAAAAAATTCCCGTTTTCAATAAGAGGGCTGATAATTTACCTGAAATTTTGATAACGTTGTACGAATATCAAGTGTCTATTAGTCGAGCGGTATGGTACTTGAAAATTATGGTTCTTGGATGCACTACTAATTTAACAGAGGCTAGTAAGAAAAAAAGACAAACAAATATTGATGTATCAAATGAGTGGAGTGTATCTTTAGTTCGACTTTTGAGAGAACTATTTGTAAGACTACAATTTTATGAACTAAGCGCTGCTAGCGGTCACCATCATCAAAGTCTGCCGGCAAATATTACTCTTGAAAGCTTTATGAAAGTAGACAGTCTAAATTCAATTCTCTTACCTATAATCAATCACAATTATCTAACTGACAAGAAACTTAAATGTTTGTGGACTTTTACCACAAAATTAATGAGGTAATACTGTTAAAAATAATAAACTTAAAATTAAAGAAAATTTTTTTTTTTAAAGAGCTATGCTGGATCAAAATTTACTAGATAAACAGTTAATTCTAGAATCACTTTTAGATCTACTTGAAAAAAGTTCTGCTCAAAATCGAACAACACAAACTAGTTTGACAAACGATTCATTTTTAGTCAATAAATTGCTATTGAGCACAGGTTAGTTTTGAAAATAAATATATTTATCTTTAGTTAAAAATTATCTATAATTATTATCTTTTATAATCAATTATCTTTTATTATTATTATCTTTAAATAAAAATTATATTTTATTTTAAATAAAGTTTTTCAGAACATGTATCATTTTCTTCAATCTGAATTGTTGTGTCGTCGTTTGGCATACTTTTGCTGCAAGAGAATATCTAATCTATTTAATGAATACTCGAATGTATTTTTTGAAAAAATTGTTAAACAAATACAACAAAAGCATAACATGATTAAAAATCAGGCAACAGCTGATCGAAAGTCACAGCTAGACATGGCAAAATATATCCTTAAAAATGAAGTCCCACTTAGCTCAATTAAAACACTGTTCAACAGATTTGTTCAATGTCCGATTCATCGCGATCAGCTAATACAATTGATATCAATAATTCACTCGATCCAATTGGGCTGTATGCAGGCCTGTTTGTGGAATAAAGTTGGCGAAGAAGGCGCAGAAAACCCTTACAATGGTTCTCCCTTGGATTTTTTACCATGTCCGCCATCTAGTCTAGTGTACACGTACGACTATCTGGGTGTTAGCAAACAGACACGTGATTACGTTAGACGAGAACTGGAAAAATCCGAATTGTGCATTAAGAGACGTTCGATCGAAATCGAGACAAAATGGACTACGGACAGACTTAAACCAGCTTCGATAGGAATAGTTCAGACTAAAATTTTGGACATACTGGAAACATTGGACAAAAATTGCTACGATTTGAGTGACATTAACAAAACAATCGAAACACTTTACTCCCAAATATTTACTCCCATAGATTTAAACATGAAAAAAAACAAAAAACTAGAAAATTTCTATGA
>VANL01000117.1:0-65209 GCA_006352455.1 Brachionus sp. 'Tiscar'
CCCCTTGCGGGGATCGAACCTTCGACCCTCTGCTTGAATGACTAACACGCAAACCTCTCGGCTATACGGGCTCTTTTTCTCGTTAAAAGTCAAAAACTAGGTCTTATGGTCCAAATGATACTTCTGCGTTAAATTTACAAAATGGTCGGTGGTCCCAAAAATCTGACCGCGCTTCGTATTTTATCATTAGCCTTAAAAAAAGATAATCCCAAAAATCTAACATTAAATAAGTCATCTTTACTTTTTCTCTTTTTACTATAAAATTTTATTTTTGTCATTTCAAAATTATTATATAGTCAGTTCAATAAATACTTGTCAAATGAAAATATTTTTTTTTTCCAAAAGCTAGTTTTTTGCACACCAAAAAACAATAAATTTGTTTATGACACGTTTATTTGCAAAAATTTACAAATATCAATAAAATTTTTCTTTAAAATTGTCAATTATATTCTCTAATTTTTCAATTTTTATGTAAATTTAAATGAAATCAGAGAACGATAATTTTTTACACCTTCACTACGCTCTAAATACAGCATCACCAACACTAAATTTTAGTTATACCGAGGAACCGGTCTCTGGTATGTTAAATATAAATTTGACAAATGCTGACAATTCTGACAAATAGTCTTGATTTTTCATCAAAAATTTAGTGATTAGTACTAATTCGACGTCGTTGTCGACTGGATTCATATATTTTTGGAAACTGAATTCTTAACCACAACTTATTGGTCAGTTCTATACTCTTAGGTTTTCTTTCAAATAATCAGAATTTTCAAATAGTTTTTAATTTTAATTAATAATATAAATCAAATGTGTATTCATTAAACTCTTTATCCCAATTATTTTAAAAGCCATATTTTTCTGTTGAAAAATTATTCAAAGATTTTGTTTATTTATCTTAATGGCTACTTTTTTGAAATAGTCAAAAAGAATAAATAGGTGAATTTTCAAAAAATCCAAAATGTTTATATAATTTTTTTTTAAAGTAATTTTTAAAATTTGGAATATAAATTTTTTTCGAAAAGTAACTCGAATTCCAGCTCATTAAACTTTACAAAAGCTTTTATCATCATATACTTTTATTCATTTCTTCTTAAGAAATTGATTTTCCTTCCCAAACGTTTTTTGGGAAGAAGAAAGGAGTGTGGAGAAAGAATAGAAAAGGAACAAAAGACGTATAAGTGAGTTTTAAAATGTACTGAATTTTGTGAACCCTAATGGTTGTGGATCCGTGTTATAAAAACATGAATACTAATTCAGATTTTTTTTCATTTTGGTTTGAAAAGTATGGATAATTCAACAAAAATCAGAAAATTTTAATAAATTAATAACTAATGAATCAAGCGAGAAAATTACAACAAGGTTAACAAAATAGATTCCAGCTATAAAAAAGCAAGATAAATGAAACATGAAATTAGCTGAGCATTCGACATTAAGTCGATGATATCAAACTTTGATAGAAATAGTAAAAAATATGTGAAATTCAAAAAAGTAGCCATTATGATAAATAAACAAAATCTTTGAATAATTATTCAAGTACCTTTAATTTTACTTATTTTGCTATTATTGTTTATATAAAAATAATATTAAAATCAAATTAAATATAAAAAAAAATTAAAATTTAAAATACGTAAAAAAAATTTTTAAAATTAAAATATTTTTGAATACGCTTTGTTTATAAGGAAAAAAAATATTTCTTCTAAAAAAACATTTATTTAAAATTTTTTTTCTCAAAATTTAAGTAAAACAAAGAAAAACTAACGAAATATTTATAAAAATCAGATACAAATTTACAATTTCTTCTATGTTGATAAGAATTTATAGGCACATAATTATTAAGAACAAAAATACATAAAAAAATATCTTAAGCGGAAATAAAATCCAAAATATATGTATATGTATTTATATATATTTATATTTTTTTGATAAAAACAATTTTTTTTTATAAAATTATTTTTAACTTATGAATTCATTTTGACAAATTTTTGCTGCCAATATTGTCAATTGTATTCATTGAGTTATTTAACAAAGAAGATTCATCGAAGCGGTTTACTGAAGTTGGCAAAATTTCCATCATGCTATCCATCTTTTAAAAATAAGTCATTAGTCTTAATATTATATTTTGAAAATTTTTAGCTAAAAAAAAAAACTCACATTGAAAAAAAACGAATCTCTTGATGTTTCATTTATCGCTGATTTTTTTTCCGTAGTTTGTAAGTCGGCAAAAAAACAGCCACTTAGCGATACATCATTCATCTTTATTTCAAAGGATTAAATAATTTATTTAAAAAATAAATTTTAATTACTGAATCGGTCCATTCGACAACTATGTCAGATTTTCTATTGTTTACATCATTTAAAGATGGGTTGTTTGAATTAAATCTAATGAAATTAGATGATTCACCATCTATAATGAATAATAAAAAATTTTAAAATAAATTTTGATTTATTTTTATTTTAGAAAATTACAATTACTAGCTGATGCTTGATGTGATACAATCGAGTTTAAAATGTTGCTTATATTACTCATTTCATTAAAATTTATTTGATCACCATCTTTTGATTTTGATGAACTTTCCTGTTGCGATATATTTTCCCCATTTTTGTCAACTTCTCCATCTTTCATTCTAATCACTGAAGAGCCAAACAACGAATCGGCATTATTTATGCTTAATTCAAGTAATGACATGCTGGTCAAATTTTGTGGAGAGCCAACTTCTTGGCATTTTTCTTGCTCATCTTCACATTTATTTGACTCTTCACTTTGTCCGTCAATCAAATTGTTCAAAATTCTTGGAATTAAATTTGAATAGTTTTGCTGCAATGATGAATGAATGAGATTATTGGACTGAACGATTTGATTAGGCTCTTCATTAACAACTCTTGGACTCAATGTTGACTTATTCTGATCATTTAAATCATCTGATCTATTCACAATTTGTCTAGCAACTGCAGCCATGGGACCAGAGAAAACGATATTTTGCTGGCTTGGAGTTTCTATTTCATTGTTCATTTGATTCAAATTTATTTTAGGAAGCATTGGTCGTTGAGCATGACTTGAATTAACTACCATTATTGGTTTTCGTTGACGAGAACGTCTTTTTGGCAAATCGGCCAGTAATTTTCTAGTTTTGTTTGCTTGTTGCTCATTCAATGTTTGAAGAACATTTTCGATCGGTACAGCTATTGCTTGCTTTATAGAAGTATTTGGCTGAATGACGGCAATAGACGGTTGTGTTGGAGATTTGAAAATTTGATTAGTTGTTTGACTTTTGGATTCTTGAGAAGTTTTTGCTTGAATTGAAGCTTCTTTGCTCTTCGCATTTTCTTTCAAAAATGATGCTGCTACACTTGCAAGAGTATCGATGTAAAATCTTTGCTGTGTGTTTTGTTTGTTTTTTAAAGAAGAAGGCAAGGTTGTATGCAGACTTGAAGTAGAATTAATATGAATATTATCTTCTTTTTCTATTACCCAGTCATATTTAAATTTGAGTACACCAGGTTTTTTAGATGCTAAGTACAATTGTGAAAATGTTATTTCTTTTTTGTCTTTTGGATTAAAATCAATGAAGCAATTATTTGAAGTAAGCCCAGATCTAATCTGTTCAATGTTCAGTTCGAAACCCGGCTTTTTGTTTTCTTCCTCTTTGTCTGTCTTATCATAAGTCTTTTTTGAAGCTAAAAAATTTTCTTGATCAATCGCACATTCATCAATTATCATCGGGTCGTCATCTAATAGTGAAAAAAATCTACTCAATATATTTAATTTAAATTTTTATCCATCACCATAAATTAATTACTATTATATATTTACTAATATAATTACTAATATTACTATAATTACTAATATAATTAATAAATTACTATTATTTTCAAAAAATATTATTTTTATATTTTCATAAATTTTTTTGCATTAAATTTCATTTTTAAAATTCCTAATCACAGCAAAGAATGTTTTTATTAAATATTTCATTAAATTATAAAAACTGAAACTAATTTTTCAATAAATTTACTTTATAATTTAATGTAATATTTTATTCTTCCACATAAGATCTACTTTTTAAAATAATATAACAATGGATCTGCTTCATACTTGTGTATAAGTTTTGAGTACATAATAATATTGAGTACTGTGAGTGGCGGCCTTTAGACCGCCACAAGTTCATGTTGACCATTTGATGGTCGCGAGAGAATAAATAATTTTTGCCTAAAACTAAACGATTTTTCTAAAACTTAATTATTTTCTCTATCAAATTTTCATGTTTAAATTTTTTAAAAGTTTGTTTTCACATCCGGCCATCAAAAACGGCCAACATCAACTTGCGGCGGTTTAATGGCCGCCACTTACGGTACTCAACATTATTATGTATCTATATATAAAGTCCTAAAAAAACAGTTTATTTGGGAATTATTTAACAGCCTAGATAGCCAAGCGGTCATAAATAATTCTACAAAAAAAAAAGATAATTTTTTTAACTGCAAAAAAATATGATTATAAATTATTATATTATAAAAAAAATTTACTTATTATTTGACTAGAATTTGGTGTACTAGATGCCTTTAGTTCATTTAAAGGCGAACATTTAGGTGCATGTTCGATTAAAGCCTCTTTTAAAGGGCTTAAATCTTGGGGATAAATAACTAAATTTTCTAAATATGGTATTTTTTGTTTAATATCGCTTTGGTAATTTTTGTTTCTTGACTTAGATTGTGAATCAGTGTCATCTGAATCAGTCATTGAACTCATTTCTTGAGTATTGGATTTCGTATTTTTAATTTGACTTTCTGTCCGAAATTTTTCAATCTTTTTAAATTCATTTTCAAAATTTAAAAAAGTATAATTCAGTTAATTTAATACTTACAAATTGATTGCGACGATTTTTCCATTTATTTTCAAGAAAATCAATTAAAAATTTTAAAGTTTGCGACGAGTTTACTTCAATATTTAGGAAAGGATTTTGAGCTAATTTGTGAACTCGACAGTAAGCTGATTCACTATTCGGTTCAAGAAAAACACTCAAAATACTTGGTACTGTATTCGAATTAGAAGATACATTAGATTCGATTTCATCTTTAATTAAACAAATTAAAAAAAAATTTTTTATTATTAAATTTATGATCTCTGAGTTTGTCTTAATTATATTTGATTAAAAAATACAATAATTTTATAATACATGTAAGGTTCGCGGGTAGCAAAACTACCGCACTATCTGAATTTGTATAAACCGATTTTAAAATATTAATCTGCATAGTTGAAAACCTAGAAATCCAGGGGGGGTCAAAAAAATTTTTTTTTGAACCCACCAGTCATAACTCATTAAATATGAACCAAATCTGAAAGCTATATAATCTCTTCTACAAAATGGTATGTTTAATTTGTATTTTTTTATAGCAATTTATCATGATTTTTGACCAAAGATGGTAAAAACATAGACTTTTTCAAGTTTTTTTGGATCTAGTCCGAGGTTTACCCCGCAACCCCTACTTTTTTTTTACAGATTCTGAAACTAGAGGAAATTCTTAACAAAATATTGAGACCACTTTTTTTAATTTTTAAGCAAAATAAAATAGCTAAAAATAAGTGTAAAATCAAAAAAAAAGAATTAAATTATTTTATTTTGAAAAATATTCTTCAAGTGTATGAACAAATTAAAACTTAACTTATTTTTTGAAATTTGAGATTTTTTTTAAAGAAAAGAAAACAATAAAAGTTTATAAGTTTTTAAAATTGAGATATTAATTAAAAATTGGAATAACTCTTTAATTGAAATTAAAATTTTTCATAATTTCAAAGATAATAATTCACATCTTAAATGATGAGGAATAAGAAAATTATTTTTTTTGATTTAAAAAAAATAAACTATTATTAAAATCTTCTAATTTTTTAAACCCCTTTCATTAAAAAAAATGGGGTACCAGTTTCGACTGGGGATTTTGATAATTACGGCTTATATTTAATATTTTGCTTGTTTTTTAACAGCGCTTAATAAAAAATTGTTTTAATTTTTCTGGAGCTACTGTATACTCTGAGATCAAGAAATTGTCAAATAGTCGAAAAAATAGTTGAATTCATTATCAAAAAATCGAAATTAAAAAATTATAAAAATATACAATCTCAAATTTTTATTAAATAAATTTACTTGGTGCTTTTCCAGTAATTTTGCAAATTGGCATTCTTAGACGAGTTATTTTTCCTTTTTCTCTAACTGTCGTCCATCCATGGTTAATAAGCTCAACCAATTTAATTGCAGTTTTTTTGTTCCAGCCTTCAAATAATTAAATAAAATGATTAAATTATATTAAATTCGAAAAAAAATTGACTAACGATACGATTTATTCATCAAAGCATTGTAAGCAATCAAGCATTTGACTTGCATGTCCCTAACAGAACAATCTGAAGTGTTGATTACAATTTTTCCATTTAAAAAGCATTCATTGTCATTTAGATTTTCGCACCCGTTTGGAACCGATATTGGAAGTGATATATACTTAATAATCTTATGCCAAGTTCGGTAATAAAAGTGTCTTATTTGCTCTTTACTTCGCTGAACTCCAGCACCATCATTAATTTTATATTTTTTTTGTCTAGCATTAAAACATTGGGTTATTGATTCAAAGTTTTTACCATTCTTTAAAAATTTTATAAAATCTTTTTATTACTTATTTAATTTTATGTTAATACTTGTCTTAAAGCGTTGAAAAATATTTGCTGCTCTATTTTGTTCCAAGTTTCTGGTTTTTGCTTTTCCTTTTTTACAGGTTGATTAATTGTGCTTAGATTAGACGAATTGGTATTAATTTGCAAACTTTTTTCGCTTATTAAATAACTCTGACAACGAGTTTCAATTTGGCTTTGGAAACTTGGACTTCGTTCGCGTTTTTTCGACTTTTTCTTTGAATTTAATTCTTCGTTGCAGGAATTAAAACTTTTCAGAGCAGTTGTCTCTGAATCATCAATTTTATTTTTAGATGATTCATTTTGATTGCTATCTTTTTCCATTTTTTGATTTTTTTTAATACTGTCGAAAAAAGTTTGTAATAATTTTTTTAATTATTTTTTTTCAATTAAATACATTCACATATACATATACAAAATTCATTATGATAAGCTTGTAGCTCAAATAGTCTTTAATATATTAAAAAATAATATTCTCAATGTTTAAACGGTGTTGATTTAAATTTTATTAGTTAATTGTAAGATTTAAAGACATAAATATCTTTTAAAAAAGATTAAATTTATCATGTAAATTTTGTTTTTCGAAATTTTAATTATCATCTGTCAAAGTATAGTAAATTCAGATTTCTCAAGAATTAAATTATGTTTACATCTTAGAGCAATTTTAATAGTCTTATTTTTATTTTAAAAATGACTAGGCTCTAAGTCAAAATTTTAGATAATTCTAAAAAAGATTTAAATAAAAATTGAATTTATGATCTACAGTCATTAGATCTATAAACTTGGATAAATACTAAATTTGAAAAGACGATTGAAAAAAAAATGTGTATTCAATAGATAGAAATTGTAGATGAATTTAAACATCTGGGATCAAATATGTCATCATCAAGCTAAAAGGACATGAAGTGTAGGAAAGGACAAGCTTGGTCTGTATTTAGAAGTCTAGAAAAGATATGAACATCAAGATCAACATCAATTAAGCTAAAAATAAGAATTTACCAAGCCTGATGTCTTTCCATCTTGCTTTATGGAAGCGAAACCTGGATCCTTGATCAAAAACATCTAAATCAGTTAGATAGTTTTGCGATAAGCAGCTATAGACACATGCTTGGTATTAAACGGCTAGATAAAGTGACTAATAAAGAAGTTTATAAAAAGGTTAAACAAATTCCAATCTCTCAAACACTTGCCAAAAGAACATTGACGTGGATTGGGCACATGCTACGAAGACCAGCAGACGAACCAAGCCACCAGATGGGCAAGACGAAATCCGGCAGACAAATAATTAGTCATGCTAAATATGTGGCAAATTTAATAAACAAAAACAGAACCCTGTTCGTTAAAAAAATTGATAGAGCGGCGCAAAACCGTACAGAGTGGAAAATGCTTGTGATCGGGTGTACAACCGATGACTAGTCAACGGATGAACACCCGAATGATGATGATGATTCAAATAAAATCTTTAAAATAAAAGAATAATTTAAATTCATTATCAGTTTCAAAAGATTTATGCAAGATTAAATACTTTAGATAAATAATTCTAAAAGATAATCTAGGATCTGTAACAAATTGTTTAATTGGATTTATTTTTTGTATTTGAATAACAAAATGTATCTCCTGTTGAAAAAATATTGAAATAGTCCAGTATTTCAAATATTCTATTTAGTTTAAAATAAAAAAAAAAAATTTAAATAATTTTTTAACTCTCAAATAATAATTTGATTTTAATTTAAATTAAATCGTTGATATTACGGTTTGTATAAAAAAGGCTACAATAAATAAATTTGTTTATCAAAGAATTTATAAAAATTATATAGTTTAAACAAGAAAAAATCATTGTTTATTATGTTTATCATTAAAATTAGATTTTAAAAAATTAATCCTTTTACAACTGGATACTTACTGATGAAAGATAATTAGATTTTTAACAAATAAAAATTAAACTCTTTCTATTTCTCTAAAAAGTTTGATTTCAAATATGAAAATGCTTGCGATATCAACTAAAAATTATTTTTTTATTTGTAACATTGCAATTTTTCAATTTTTTTTCAACTTTAAATACATTTTGATAGAATTCAAACACAAAAATTTAAACCAAATAGATTCTCATTTTTCTTTAACACTAGAAAGTCCGGCTGATTTATTACAAAAATTTCAAGAATAATAAATAAAATTTATATAAAAATTAAAAATTTTAACAATATTATTTTTAGTTTTTTTGAGTAATTTCTTAAAAACTTTATATCTTTGAGATAATATTCAAGTTTAAAATTTTCAAAAAGTGGTCTAAAAAAACCCTCGGGCTTTCTAGTGTTAAAATGTATTTTGTAGGCATTATCTATTACTAGAAGGCTCTAATTATAAAGGCTCTAACTTTTATTTTAAAAGTTTTTTGATAATCTCTATTAATAAGAAATTCGCTTCATTAATTAGAAACTTAGATTATAATTAAATTTTATGCATAAAATTTGAATATAAGTGAAAGTCCTTTTTTACCAGAAATTATTGATGAATTCATTTTGTTTATCTAATGCTTTTGAGCTAGATTTTTATAACAGAATGAAAAGTTTATAAAAATAAAATAATTTTTTTGTATATAAAATACTTCGAAAGATAAAAGTTTTTATTTAATATAAATTTTTGTTATAAAATTGAAATATCAAATAAAAGTAATTTTTTTATTCGAAAAATAAAGAAAATTTGGATTAAGTCATGTCAACTAATCTTTTAGTTTTGGAGGCTCTAGCTTCCAACCATACTTTTTTTCATCCAATGATCCCAATTGCTTCAATTCATCTGCCGGTATATCGCTATATCCACTAATACTTAATCTAACTTTTGCTTTTACAGCTTCTTTGTAAATTATCTTTTAAAGCAAATTAAAAATTTTATTGAAAATTAGATTTAAAAAAAAACTACCTTTGATCTTTTTGACTCTATTCTAGCTTTATATAATACTTCAAGTCCAGCTGCTACTACCGAAATTACCAGGCCAATAATCAAAATATAAAATATTCCAGCAACATTTCCTAAACCTAGCGAATTTCGCGAAGCATCCTAAAAAATGTAAAATAAATTATGTTTTAATATAAAAATATTTACTTTTGAAGAAGATTTAGACTTTTGGTTTCCACATTCACTTTGTTCGAACCACCATTTTTTTTTTAAATTATCTAAAGTACCATCCTCTCTTAATTGTAAAACAGCCAAGTTGATAGCTTGCCTGATTAAAATTAGATCTATTTATCTTAAAAATTAGAAATATACTTCAAATCAGATCCAATAGGCGTTGCTATTCCATAGCCTTTTGAATCAATATTACTCCCAACTTTCATAGTATCACAAGGTTGTCTTTCATTTAAATATTCATTTACACTTGATTCAAGCAGAAAAGCATAAGAACCCTTCGAGTCACGAACTTTTTGCACACCAGCAGAATTATTCTTTACAAAAACCTGTGAACCAAAACCATTCATAAATGACCACATGCGTTGAAAGGTTTGGGTTTTACTATACTTTAAAAAAAAATATTTTATTTGATATTTATTATAATTAAACTTAATACTCTAAAAAACTCTTGAGTAGATCCACCTTCTACGGCTCCATATTGTATATCAGTTTGTTTGGCCAAATCTTCGGCTGATTCTATTGGCGAAACCATTCTTTCCATTGTTAAAAACGCTGCTAAGTTGGCTGTATATGAACTGATCAAAATAAGAGTAAAAAACCACCAAACACTTGTCACCAACCGCCCAGAAATAGAGCTTTTCACAAATAAAAATTTATTTTTGATCCTAAAAAAGCTAAAAATTCCCTTACCTTGGTGCAATATCTATTCCTTGCTGCAAAAAAGCTGCTAGACAAAACCAAAATGTGTTGAATATTGTAAAATCATTGTGCAGCTTTGATTCTCCAAGAACTTCTTTTACCGACCATTCATAAGGTGAAAAACGGCTTACAAGAAAAAGAATAACACTTATTCCAACATAGGCAAAAAGAATACACATCCAAATTTCAATTGATAGAGGTGCCATAAAACTAAAGACTTTAGGCTTCTAAAATTGAATTATTTAGAAAAAATTTTTTTTCATGAAAAATTTTGTAACTTGTTCTTTTGGCTTATAAACCATGATACTAATTCCAAGATTCATGAAAGGCATTGAGAATTCTACAGCTCGTTCTCGATCAAGAGTTATTGTTAGACCAGCAATTGCCATATCAGCTTCGTGTCTCAAAAGTTCTCCTATTATGCCATTCCATTCACCATTGGGCTCTTTAAGTTTAGTTTAATATTTTAATTGGTAAATGTAAAGTAATACGTTTAGCTCCAAATTTTTTGTCTTTTACTACTCGAAATTCGTATGTAAAATTAACTATTTTAGAAATTTGATAAGCCAAATCTACGCAATAACCATAATAAAGATCGTTTCCAGTCATATTTCCCTCTAATTCAGACTTAGATTTTACCATAAAAAAAGGACGATCCTTTTTTTTTTATATAATACTTTCTAATAAAAATGATAAAAACAAACTTCAATTGAGACGACAATTCTTTTTCGATTTCTATTTACTGCAGCAAAGCCATCTCGTTCTCTATATATAATTTCTTCTAGAATTTTCAAGCCAACTTCACTAGAAAAACTCCCAATCTAATGAATAAAAAATAATTAGTATCTTATTTGTTTAAAAATTAAACCTTGAACAAAATTAAAATTTATTTTTGAGAGAGATTTTTCTTTAATTCAAACCAACTTAAAAAAAAATATATATGAATCAATTTAGATGACCAAAAAATTTTTAAATATTTAAATATCAAAATTTGATAGAGAAAAGAATTGAGTATTAAAAAAATCTTTTAGTTTTAGAGAAAAAAAATTAATCTAAACGGCCAAAATCAACTTTCACTCACGGTACCTAACACTAATTTTTATTTAGCATTTTTTCAATGTGAAACTACAACTCTACTTTGAAATTAGAATAAATTCGGATTCACTCAAGAATAAACCGAGAGCTTATTAGCAGCTCAATCTAATTAATTGGAAGTAAATATTGAACTGAATCTGGTTTTTAATTTAAAATAATGAGAATACTTTAGCAATTGGCATGTTCAAAGCAACTTTGTGAATATCAATTAAATAGTTAGATCTATATCCATTTGAATCAAACGCAATAGGACCACTTAATCCCTCAAAATTAGGCATCTAAAATAAAAATAATATAATACGAAATCAAGTTATTTTTTTTTAATAAAAAATAATATTTACATTTAAGACATTTGATGCAATCATGTTTCCGAGTTTCCAAATGTTTTCCTCCAATTCCATTGAACAGTTTATTCCTTTTTTTCCATCAACAAATATTTCCGTATTCCGCAATGAAACACCATCGATGCTAAACAAACGATTGATATCTTTACCAACCATTTGATGAGTCTGATGACTAAACATAATCATTGAATCAATAAGTAAAGCTAGTCTCAACTAAAAAAATTAAATTAATTTTGTTACTAATTTATTTTTATTTAACTAATTACAGAAATTCTAGGAAGTTTATAAAGGGGAACATTTAACCTTAGTGCGTCAGATAAAAGAGTCAATGTATTTAACTTATTATAGTCTACCATTGAGAAACAAGTTAAATTAAAACCATAATAACGATAATTATTAACTTCATCTGGGCTCAAATCCTATTAAAAATCAATTATTGTTTTTGATAAAAATTTAAATTTATGATACCATCTTAACTAGTAAGAAATGAAATCTTACTAAATTGGATCTTAAATATTTGACTTGTTCGAAAAAATTTAAATAATCATCTTTGGTTTTAAGATCGACCATCACTGTTATATCATATGTTGTTGGTTTAGAGTCTAGTATTGGATTTTTTAATGTCGTTTCAGCATGATTTAGTATTTCTTTTTCAATTGATCTTTTTATTGAATAAAGCAAATTAATAACTTTAATTATTTTATTGATGATGAATATCAATTACTTTAGTATAAAACGCCATTCAACTTCATGATTAATCTTTCTAGCAAAAATGGTGGTGACAAAATCTGTCTCCTTAGTTTGATATTCAAATAAACCTTCAAGTCTAGTCAGAGCTACAAAAATTTAGATTATATTTTTCTAAATCTAAAGTTAATAAAATCTAATTGCCTTCTTGGTTGTTATACAAATAGTAAACATTTTTCCATCTGTGATATTTTGTTAAAGAAATTAAAAGTGGAACCAAATCAGGATGCATGAAAAATTGATAAATATGCTTTAAATCATGCTGGTTTTTTTTTACAAATTTTAAATTATCTCTTTCAGTAGGTCTGAATTTTATATTTGTTTCTTTGTTCTTATTTTCCTCTTCTGAAATATGTCTTGGATGATTAATACTAATAAATGGCAAGTTATATCGATCAGTATAAGATTTTATAGTTTGTGCCGACGAAAAGCTTGTCTGACCGAATATAACCAGAACACCTTTAGACATCAAATTACAGACTTTAAATTAGAAAACATTAGAATTTTTTTTATCAAAATTTTTGTTTACTTGATCGAACAATGTCATGATGATTAGAACTTGGAAGTATGTCAATATGAAAATACCACTTATTTCTTCCATATTTGATTCCATTATTTAAATATCTTACAGTATTCAAAATTTTATCACTAGACTCAGAATGAAATTCTTTTTCAATTATTATTCCTTTTAGCATTAAGGCTTAATTTAAAAAAAAACAAAAATTATTTTTAAGATTACCTAAAGGAACTCCTAGTGAGGCTTGAGATAATTTAAAACAAACAATTGTCAAATAAATGGAAATTAATAGGCATCGGCTTTTCATTTTGTTAATTAAAAAATCATTTGAATTAAAATTGCTCAGAATTTCCAATTGTCAATGAAGCATCATTTAAAAAAATCTAAATGAAGAAAAGTGTCTATTTTAGCTTTATTATTTATTTTAGGATAAATTTTTGTGAATATTTTTCTTGATAAATTATTTATGGATTAATTTTTGATAGTTTGTTCAAAACGGAAAATGCTACAAGCAAGATAAAAAAAATAGAAGCTAATTGCTAAAATTATAAATTTTCATATAATCAATCTATGTTTATTAATATTGATGATAAAGTTTCATTTGAAGTCTTTGTTAATTATATTTTTAGAAAGCAGGAGAGGCTTATTTTGATAATTTTTTTTAAAATAAAAATACAAACTAATTAAATAAGTATTCAATTTACGGTATTGAATTTCTTGAGCTATTGAGAAATACATATAATAAAAAATAAAATATATATATATATATATAAATTTTATTTTCAAATCTCCTGTGTCTTAGCATTTGAGATATTTTCCAAGGCAATTATTTATTTTTAAATTAAATTGTTTTATTTATCAGATGCCAACCCAAGGGGGTTTTGTGATTCATTAAAAAAAAGCGGATCTCAGAAATGGAAATTTTTATTAAACAAAATGTCATAAATAATTGTAAAAAGTTTTTCCAATTAATCATTTGACGATCTTTCGTTTAAATTTCTGTTATCTTGAAATTCCATAATCGATTCGTCATAGCCGCTAATGCTAATTCTCATCTTAGACTTAATTGCTTCAGTAAATTCAATCTAAGAAGTTTTAAAAATAAGTTAGGTACAAATTTGTAATTTTTATTTAGTTACATTTTTTTTCTTAGACTGCTTTCTAGCTTTGTACATTAATTCACATCCAGCCACAAATATTGATAAAATTAAACCAGTAATCAAAATATAAAATATTCCAGCTACATTAATTAAATTCAATGCATTTTGAGACGAGTCTTTACTTGATGAGCCAGCAGTACCACATTTACTCTTGTCATACCACCATCTGTTTTTTAATTCATCTAAATATCCTTCTTCTTTTAGCTGCAAAATTGCTAAATTTATTGGATCCCTTGAAATAAATTTTTTTTATTGTATATTAAAAAATAAATATGAACCTTAATTCAGATCTAATGGGTGTTGCAACACCGTATCCTTTTGAATCCAGATTATTGCCCACTTTTATGGTGTCACACGGCTCTCGCTCATTCAGATATTCATTTAAACTAGACTCGAGCAAATAAGCATATTTTCCTTTTAAATCTCTTACTTTTTGAACTCCTTCTGCATTTGTCTTTACAAATACAGTAGGACCCCACGATTGCATAAAATTCCACATCCGCTGATAAGTATCTACCTTGCTGGTCTGAGAAAAAATCTATTTTTTCTTAAGAATTAATTAAAATACTCGAAAAAATTCTTGTGTTGATCCTCCCTCTAGTGCGCCATACTGAATTTCAGTTTGACGCGATAATTGCTCAACTGACTCAATTGGCGAAATCATTCTTTCAACAGTGAGAAAAGCAGCTAAATTGGCAGTGTATGAGCTAATTAAAATGAGAGTAAAAAACCACCAAACACTAGCCACTAATCTTCCTGACACTGATCTTTGAAAAAATATAAAATTTAAATAAATTATAAAATTTGCTTTTACTTTGGAGTAATGTCTACTCCTTGTTGCATCACAGCCGCCAAATTAAACCACAAAGTGTTTAATATTGTGAAATCGTTATTCAAGCCATTCTCATTTTTGGATGCATCATAGTGCCATTCATATGGTGAAAATCGGCTCACTAAATACAAAACAACACTAACTCCTGCAAAAGCAAGAATAACACATATCCAAATTTTAGAATCGAGTGGAGACATAAAACTGAAAACGCCCGGTTTCTATAAAGTTTAATTTTATCTACTTTTTTTTCGTAAATTTTTACTACTTCTTTTTTTGGTTTTTTTATCATTATGCTAATACCAATGTCCATGAATGGTGTGGAAAACTCGATTGCTCTTTCTCTTTGTGATGTAATCGTAAGTGGAGCCACCGCAATGTCTGCTTCGTGTCTTATCAATTCACCAACAACACCATTCCAGCTACCATTAGGATCTTTTACATAAAATAAATCTTTAAATTTGTTTAAAATGAAAAAAATTTTACATCGATTTCCAAAACTATTGTCTCGAACAGGTCTTATTTCGTAAGTAAAATTTACGATTTCGGCTATTTTTTTAGCCAAATCGGCACAATATCCTTCATATCTATCATTACCTGTAAAATTTTCACCAGCCTCTTTTGGGCGAATCATAAAAAACGGTGGATCCTTTATTTACAAATATTTAAAATTTAAATAATATTATTTAAATTCAGAATATACCAAAATACTAATAACAACTTTGGGCTTAATTGAATCTTTTTTTTTTTCAGTTTTGACAATTTTTTCTTCACTAATTGTCAAACCTTTTTCTTTAGAGTAAAATCCAATCTTTAAGATAAATTAGAAAATTAAAAAAAATCTTCAAATTAGAAAAAAACTTTTTTTAATGGATGATTTAGAGCCACTTTATAAATTCCTAAAGTGTAATTGTGTCTTTTACCATCGGAATCAAATGCTAATTTGCCTGTAACACCATTATAAGTATTTTCCTTTTAATGAAATTTTATACTTCAATACAAATTTTGACTAAAATTTTAAGTTATTTACTTCTGAATATTTTTTAAGTAAATTATTGACAAATTCGCCCAAAATCCATTTATTAGTGTTGTTTAAGCTATACGAGCAATCAATGCCCTTCGTGTTGTTTACGTATATTTCTGATTTATGCAACTTTACACCTCGGAAGCCAAAAAGATTATTTGAATTTTTGTCCATAACAGAATGCATCTTCCAAGTAAAATAGAGTAGTCCATCTATAAGAAGAGCAGCTTCAAGCTAAAAAAATAATTTTAAAAGTTTGAAAAATTTAAGATTACGATCTTATACTGGAATATTTGGAATTTTGTTTAATGGTTCACCAGGTTGAAGAAGATCTGATAAAAGTCTAATTGAGTTCATGTCATGATAGTCCACAACAGAAAATCCTAAAAAAGTTGCACCACCATGTTTAAATTCATTTAAATCCAATTCATAAATTCCCTAAGTCCAATAAAATAAATAAACATCAATATTTTAGATTAGCTTATTAATTTAATTACCAGAGTAGCAAGGAGATAGAAATAGCGATTTTTTGTCATTCCTAGATCTTTTACTTGACTTAAAAAGTTCATGTAATTTTCATTACTATCCAAATCGAGAATAAAAACAATCTTATTTTCATTGTTTTGAGCATGATTTTCATTTGAAGCTTCAATCGCCCGCAGCATGTCTCTACAATCAAAGATATCAACAACCTTTCTCAAGATTATATTTTCAATAAATTTTGAATCTTTGTTTTGTCTGTCAAATAAAATCTCAATGTTTTGGAAAGCTTCTTCATAGTTGTAAATATAATATACAGTTTTCCAATCATAGAAAAAAATTAATTCGATCATAGCTGGAATTAAATCTACCCGCAGATAAAGCTGCATTTTTGATTTTGATATTTCCGATTTTATCTCATTTTTAGTAAGATCTGGTTCTTCATAATATTCTGGATAGTTGATTACATCGAACACATTATCTTTATCTTTAAAACGCTTCAGACGAGTAAAAATATCTCTAAAAAAATTTTCATTTTAAAAATTTATTTAAATTTATTTTTTCAAAGCAACCTTTTCTTTTTTGATTCTTTATTAGAATTAGAAATATTTATGATACGTGACCATGTTATAAATGGAACATGGTAATAGTCAGTCAACTCAGTAAGAGCTTGAGCAGTGAATAGACTTAAGTCTCCAAAAATTGCCAAAACTCCTCTTGACATCTGATTACAAACTTGATTTTAATTTTAAGAATTAAGACTTTTTTAGATCTTAATTAAGATTTACTTGTTTGAATCAGTTCATGACTGTTATTAGTCTGAAAAAAAAATAATTTACTAATCGACTAGCCAGTTTTAAATCATAAAAATTAATACTTGAATTATTTTTATTTGAACTGACCAACGGTTTCGGCCATAGACTATTGCGTTATTAATGTTCCAAATTGCTGTTTCGATTAGATTTATTATCTCAGCTGAAGTGTTTCTATCATAAATAATTGCTTTTTTTAAACGGTTTTCAATTGATCATATTAATTTATTATTAAAAATTACCAATTGGCAATCCGGGTGGATTATTTGATCCATCATTTTGAAATGAAATACTAATGTTTAAAAGCACAATTAGATAAAAAAAACTTGATTTTTTTTGTATTAATTGATTCATTTTGTTTTTTCGAAAAGAATAAATCAAATTTTTTTTTGCTGAACAATCGATACAGTTGACAAAAAAAGCAAAGAAAATTAAAAATTATGATATGTCTCTAGCTAAAATATTTATAAAAGCATTTAGAAAAACTAGATAAGTGGATATTGGAATTGCGGCAAAATAATCGAAGTTCGTTTAGTAATTAAAATAGATTGTATTTTAGAGAAATGAAGAAATTTTCTATATTTGATTCCCAATGAAAATATCCTTGTGATAATTCTAATTTTCCTTTTTTGAACAACAATTGATTAAAAGTTTGAAACGCCAGGCTTAGATAAATAGAGCTTTAATTCCATGAGGAATAAATGCGATTAATTAAAAAGGATTAAGTTCTTTTTTTCGTCAAAGCAGCAACGTTAATTTAAATTGATTGAAATTAAATTTTTTTCTAATAATAAGAATGTTTTGTCACCAATTGACAGGAAATGACTTTAAATTAGCAACTCTATCTAATCAAAATCAAATTTTGACATTTCATAAAATTCTATTTCCCATTTCAATAAAATTTACATTTTCATTATTTGATGTCAATATTCCTAAAGAGATTCTTTCAAAAACAGCTGATTAGAATATCATCTGTAATCATTATTCATGTTTTGTTTCATCACATCATTTGATTAAATAATTTTAAAAAAGAGCAATCAATTTCAATTTTAAGATTTATTTTCAAAGTTTTATCTATGGGCAAAAAAAGCTTTTAAAACAAAAACTGTTATTTTTAGTTATCATAATTTTCTTGTCAATAAACTTGTTAATAAAAATCACTCTAAGCAATTTTTTTATTCATGTTGAACCAAAAATATTGCGAATTAAGAAAGCTAAATAAATAATTCAATAATGTTTTTCTTATTAATTGTATTACAATTTATTTCCAAAGCTTAAAACCAGGCACCATCAATTTCAATGTTACAGCCCAAATGTTCTAGCCAGCACAAACTCAAAGTCATTCAAAACGTCTAATTTTCATCATTAAATTTAAAAGTCATCTTTCAATTTTTAAAAAAAGATTTAGAAGCCGAAACTGACTTTTCAAAATTGCACAGTTTTTGCTTACGTTTTTGTAATTTAATTACTCATTATTAGTAATTAAAAGTAATTATTCTATTTTTAAAATGAAGTTTCGTTTTTATTTTTGATATTTTTTGTTAAAATGCAAAAATGTTGAATTTTATGTTTTAATCAAACTAAAAAATTGGATACATTGTATGTGATTCATTTTGAATTGCATTAGTTAAATCTGAAAAAAGCTTTAAAAACCAAACAATGTTTTTGATTAAAGATGGATAATCTATCTAAATCACAAAAAGAAATATTTTGCTAGAATGAAAGATAAAACATTGACTTATTGTTTTACGACAAATAATATAAAAAATTAAAACATATAAAAACTCTAAAATTTTAATTTTATTCAAAATTAATATATTCAAAATTAAATTTTTTTCCTTTATTCTAGAATATTTTTATTTATTCTCACTTAAATGTCATAAAATAATCAACAAAATAAAAATAAAGAATTAATCATCCATTAAAAACCATTAATTTTACATTTTCTATTTAATGTTAGGAATAGAAAAAGCAATAAATTTTATTAGATTGAAGGATGGCGAATGGAAAAAAGTTATGTCAAGAATTTCACTTTCTTATACTTTTAGAAATATCGAAAAAATTTTTACCAGATTACAATAAGTATTCCAACGATTACCATGACACATGTAAGCAGATTCTTTTTTCTCGAATGAGGATAATTTATCATTTCAAAATATTTTTAATTTATCAAATTGGTTTTATTACTTTTTCAATTTTTTTTAATCTTAGAAAATAAAAATTTGAATTGAAATTTGGAATGAGAAACCATTTAATTCCTTATTTTTCAAAAAGCTAAATCGAATTAAAAAAATAATTTTAATGTTAATAATAAAAAAGTTAACAGTTGTTGACAGACTATTCTAGAAAGACAGATAATAAATTAACTTATAGATGTTATTACCGAATTCTCTTTTTCGATATTGGAGTCTAATAAATTGAAACAAAACTTTGTTTAATGCATTTAACATTATTTCACTAGTGTTATAAATTTCTTAAATTACACTGCCTATAATAAAGACATGATTTGCATACAATTTTTTTTTCCAAAAAATTAAAATTAAATAATTATTTTTCTAATTTTATCTTGTATCCAATTTATAGCTTTGGATCGATACATTATTTGAAAAAATGATTTTTTATTATTCACGGTATTGTGAATTTCAAGAACAAAAATAACAAAAATTCTCCCTTTATTGATAAATAAAAATTTAAAAAAATAAAATAATTTTAAAAAAATAATGCAACTTTGTGCAACAAAATTTGTTGCATCTTTTTTACCTAAAATAATTTTTCTTCTGTAAATAAAAGACAAAAAATAAAGCATCAATTAGACTTAAATTGATTATTGATTTGGTAAATCTAAAAAAAAATAAAGTTACTATTTTTGGTAAAAAAGATGCAACAAACTTTTTTGCACAAAGTTGCAGTATTTTTTTAAATTTTTTTTATTTTTGTAAATTTTTATTTATCAATAAAGTGAGAATTTTTGTACTTTTTGTTCTTGAAATTCACAATAACATTATTCACAAAAATCTAACTTAATGCAACAACCAAGTAGTTGTAGTATACAGTGTAATTTAAGAATGTTTTAGATTGAATGAGATAGTGTTTAATTTAAGAAATTCAAGTTATTAATAATAATACAAGATTTAATTTCAATTTTTTGAAATGTTACAAAATAAAAATGTTAAATGTTAAATTAAAATCATAAGTTTGTTTGGCTAAACATTAAATTCTAGAAATATTTTAACGAACTATAACAGCTGGTTTTTCTCACGCATTTCTAACCTAATAATTTTATCTATAATTAACCTTAAGTGTAGACTAATTATTGAAAATATCAAATCATAAATTATTTTCTATCTTTAAAGATTAAGTTTATCCTAAAGTTTATGAAAAATATCTTAAGCAGCATTTCAGAGTTTTAACAGATAAAAAATCCTTATTTTTCTAAATCAAATAGAAGCAATTTAAAAGTTATTTAATGCTTTTGACATCTAAATTAAAAGCATTATTTACAACTTAAATAAATTTATCGATTGTTCCTTTTTTTTATTTAGGTGAATACTTAAATACAAATCTTTTAAGGACGATTGTTAGCTTAAATTTTAGGAGTTACCTAGCAATTATTATTGAATGGTCTACTCATGGCCTAATTGTTTTTTATTTTAAGGTCAAAAATTTATTTTAGAAAATTTTAAAATTTAAAGTCGTTTACAAATAGAATAAAAGAACTAAAAGCAAAGTGGAAAACAAGCTAGAAACGGGTTTGAAAAGTAAATAAAATTCACTGACCACGCACATATAAATCAATTTTATTATTTTATTTTTGGAATTTAAATCACTATTTGAAAAAATTTTAAGTATATTTTTAACCTAAATTTCAACTGTTATTTATGTATTTTTAATTAGTTTTTCAATTTGCCTACGAATATTCTTTAAGTTCATTTAAAACTAATAAATTAATTGTGATTTCTATTTGCTTTTTTAATTTGCCTTAATGTGAAAATTTTAAGATTAGTTTTGAATAAAAGTGTTTCAAATCTTTTATTTTTTTCTAATATAGAAAATTTCCTTGTTCAATATCAAATGTTTTAGTTTTATTTTTATTTGCAAAGGATTGTAAATTGTAAAAATTTATTTAAATTTTCAATTGCCAGATTTTGAAACTATTTTATTATTTGACTTTTTTTTTTAACGATAAAAATCTAATCTTTAAGTAAATCAAACTTAATTATTTAGTGTATATTGTTTTTTTAATGTGAATAATTGAAAAATAATCTATTTTTTTAATTATTTTTTAAAATGTCTACAATTAAAAAGTATTTTAATTTTTATTAGTTTTGTAAGAAGCTAACCATCTTAGTTTCGAATCAGCGCCTAGAGCACAATGTAGATTAATTTGATCTTAGTTGTTACAATAAATTGATTCATTTAGAAGATTTTTATCGATGAAATATGCTTAAAAACATGTTTAGTTTCGTTCTGGTTTTGGAAGTTTATGGATTTATTTATATAAGTTTAAGCTTGATTTATTTTTGTTTAGATAGTTTAAAAGATAGATTGAGGATGTTTATATTTGAAAGGCAAACAGAATTAATAATTAATGAAATTCAGCACTCGTAAAAAATATTCATTAGAAGATTAACAAAAACTAGATCGGATGCAACGGAGATTTAAAATTTCTACACTTGAATTTTTGTCCTCTTTATTGAAAATTCAAATGTGATTAAGTTTCTATTTAAACTTTAAAGATAAATGAAAATTTTCAAAAAGATAAAAATGGACACACTTTCAAAATATATTAAATTTCATTTAGTTGATTTAAATTTTTGAATAAATGAATGTTCCACTTAATTTATTTGATTAGAAATTGTTTTTTTAATTTAAAAAATAAATTTATATTTGAATTTTAGAATTTATCTATAAAGCGACTTTCAGGACACTGGTTTCATTTTTTTTCTAATTCACCTTAGAAACTCTCATCCAGAAAAAATAAATGATCAGTTGATATTTTTAATAGAGCTTTAAGTTTTAATTTAAAAAAATCTGCCTATCAACTATAAACTTTAATTAGTCATAATTTCAAGTGTCCATAGCAACCGTGAAATGACCGCAATCTCAATTCTATTGTAAACTTTAGAAAATCAAAAAATTTAAAATCCTTAAGTTACTAAGTATGTTTGTATTTATTGCTATTATTATTTTTTGTTATTGCTAAAAAAACAAGTGTTTTAGTCAAAATTTGGAATTTTTTAATATAAATGTGTTAGAACTATGACAAATTATACTATTTTATATCAAAATTTACATCAAATTAAAAGCAAATAGATTAGCTAAATATAAAGATAAAGTTTTTTTTTTAAATAATTGAATTTTTATCACCAATTCGCCTAAAATTGTGATAAAACATAGTAAAGAAACATGGCAAACTTGTCTCTAGCTAATGAATTCAAATACATTTTATTCATTACTAACGGGAT
This sequence comes from Brachionus sp. 'Tiscar', assembly GCA_006352455.1. NCBI lineage: Eukaryota > Metazoa > Rotifera > Eurotatoria > Ploima > Brachionidae > Brachionus > Brachionus sp. 'Tiscar'. The sequence goes on from VANL01000117.1 coordinate 22,978, forward strand.
AAATTTTATTGCTGGATTCAAGCCTTCGAGATAATTTTTTATAGTAATATTCCTCTATAAATCATAAATTAATAATAAAAAAAAAAAGAAAATTTTTTTATTTTATCATTGAATTTTAATTTTGAAAAGTCATCTAAAATAAATTTCTTTGCTATTTATCGCTTTTTTTTTTCTAAATTCAAGCAAAAAAATAAAGCGCTTTTATTTTAATTTAAAAATTCAACTCGCGCCATCATACATTCATTCAAAACATAAACACCAACAAAATGGCTCAATAAGCAGATCTCTATTTTTCTCATCATCCAAATTAATATACTAAATTTCACCAGCACATATGTACAAAATTTTTAATTTAATTTTTTTCTCATTTAAAAAATAGATTTTAAATTAAAAATGGCCACTAACGGTGAAGTGAAAATTAAGCGAACTACAATTGAGCGCGGAGTTCGCACAATGAATGGCAGTGGTGACAACAGTGGAGACTTTAGCTTGAACAAGACTCTGGCAGTGACTGCAATGAAACAAAAACGTGATCAAGAAAAGCAAACATTGCATCAGTTGAATGACCGCTTTGCTCAATACATAGATCGGGTTAAATTCCTAGAGGGTCAGAACAAAAAGCTGCTAGCCGAGCTTGACGAAATGCGTCACAATTGGGGCGAAGAGTCGCGAATTATTCGTGAAAAATACGAGCCAGAATTGGCCGAGGCTAGAATTCTAATTGACGACACTACAAAAGAGAAGGCTGCTGCTGAAATAAAAGCCAAACGAGCCGAATATGAAGTCATTAATTTTAAACGGCTGTATGATGAGAATTTGTACATAAGCCAGGCAGACAGGACAAAAATTTCCAATCTTGAATATTTATACCAAGAAAATCAGTCTGAATTGGAACTTCTAAATAGGCAAATTGCTGATGCTAGTATGGACATAGATAAGTACAAAAATGAAATAGCTCGCTTGAGCGAGGATTTAAAGCGTTTATTAGAGGATTTAGACGAAGAAACTTTGCGTCGAATTAAACTAGAAAATGAAAAACAAACTTTGGAAGAGCAAATACCTTTTATGAATGCAATTCATGAACAAGAAATGGCCGAACTTAGACTATTGACCCAAGGATCTCACGTTGATCCGACTCAATTTTACCGGCATGAACTTGAGCGTGCCATTCGTGACATTCGCAGCGACTTTGACGATTTGAGTCAGCAGCAAAAGCGAGATTTAGAAGAATGGTTTAAAGTAAAAACAGAAGAAATTGTGCAACAAGTGGCCAAACGAGATGCGCTTGACTCTTTGACTGTCAAGACCGAATCACCTCAGGTTCTTAAAGCAACATTGACCGATTCTCACAAGGAATTAATTGATCTAAAACAGATTAACAATGATCTGGCTGTGAGACTTAGCCAGTTAGAAGAAGAGCTCGATCAAAAGAGAAGAACAAATGCTTTTGACTTAGACGAAAAAGATCGTGAGTTGGCTGACTTGAAGGGAAAATTGCAGGATCTAATGTCCGATTATGATGAATTGATGAGCAATAAAGCTAGTTTAGAATTCGAGATAAGCACTTATAGAAGACTATTGGAGTGTGAGGAAACTCGTGGAACTAGAAATCCTGCACAAATAGATACGAACAATAATCATCAAAGACCTCAATCAGCCTATCAGCCAAGCTACAGTCCCACATATTATCAACCTCCTGTGAGTCAGACACCACCAAGTTTTTCACCTAGAGCGCCTTCTATCAATCCGAGTGAAATGAGCTCGAAAACCACTTATCAGCGCTCTGCCAAAGGTCCTGTTTCCATAAGTGAATGTAGTCCGGATGGAAAAGTGATTGTCCTTGAAAACACAAGTCGAAATAAAGATGTTGATTTGAGTGATTGGGTGATAAGGCGTCGAGTTGATAATAGAACCGAGATTTTCTTCAGGTTTCCACAAAATTTGACTCTCAAAGCGACTAAAAAAGTGTGCATTTGGTCGCGCGGAAATGGAAAAGACAATCTTCCCAATGAAATCGTCAATTGGGACTTGGAAAGCTGGGGAATGGGTGTTAATGTTCACACTGTTTTATTAAATGATCAAGGTGAAGAAAAGGCAACTCATCTTCAAAAGACTGTTTATTCTTAAGTCAAATTGAATTTAAGTTTGAATTTTTCCACTTTAGGAAAAAATAAGAAAAATCGTCTTTTTTTAGTTGTTTTTTTTTTATCCTTAAATTTAGATTAAGGTTAAAAAATAGGGCTCAAATTTTACTTAAATATTGAGCTTTATTTTTTTTTTGGTTATATTTTATTGTTTTGATTAATTAATTTAAGCTAAAAAAAAAAAGAAATTTAAAATATTTTTATTTTTTTCGACTATTTTAAAAATTTGAAAATTAAACGGGATTATTGCCTATGAGCCAATTAAGGTAAGCGATATGTTGTTTTGGGTGCATTAGTTTATTTTTCTTCTTTTTTTTTTTTAATTTTTTGTCTTAATTTCTGAAAATAAGTTCTATTTGTATTTTTTTTTTCCAGAACTAACAGCCATTTTTGCCTTCGTAATGATTTCTTTTTTTTTTAAACATTTTTTTTTCGGACTTGTATTTTAGAAATTTTTTCTCTTAAAAATGAATCTAATTCTACAAATTTAAATTGAATTGAACTATCCAATAATTTTAATATGAATGATTAATAAGGATTTAAAAATAAAATGAATCAAACCTTCTAAATTTATAATAAATTTAAAAAAATTTTAAAATAAAAATTTTAAAAATACAGCATTTTTTTGTAAAATTAATTAATGAGTTTTTTTGTTGGTCCCAATACTCAATTTATTGGCAAAATTTACAGACTTTTTTATTAAATAAATTATTTAATTTTAAGAATACAAACTCTAGTTTTGTAAACTCAGTGAAGTTTGTTACAAACAAAATAAGCCTAAGTTTAGAACAAATGAGTGATCTTATTTACTGGTACCAGGTTCAAAATAATCTATTGAAGATTTCTTTTAAGCATTTAGTGTATTGTAAATTTCAATAGTTTAATTATTAATAACGAATTCTATTTTCAATAATTCACTTTTTTATTTATTTTTTTTATTTTGTCAATGAGACTTAAAACATATCAATAAATAATAATAATATAAAATTTAAAATTAATAAAGGTAATTAATGCTGTTTTAACAAAACCATTGAGTTAGTTTTCAAGAATTTGAATTTGAAAAAACTTAAAATTAACAATTAATTTTTTTCATCATTACTTTTGTTGTTCATACGCGGGTCACTTTTTTTAAAAATTCCTTTCCACGTCATTAGGTAAAATGTGATATAATTTATTATCAAAAAATTAAATATAATTCAAATTTTATAAACTTTTTAGTCTATAAAGATACTTTGTTGAAAATTTTCAAAAAGTTTTTAGAGAAAAATAATAAGACAAAATTATTTGTCATTTCTTTATTTTCATTCCCTGACTAAAATAAAATGAAATTATAATTTATGGATTTCAGGAAATCATTAACCAAACTTCAAAAATACGCTTATCTAATTCATCGATGTTGTTATTATAGATTTGAATATAAACTAAGGTCTATTTTTTCTATAAAAGAAATTTTAAATATATTTAAAATTTTTTATTTCAATAAATGAATGGAAAATCTTGCCAAAAAAGAAACATAAAATTATTATTAAACAGCAATTTTTGCTTTTTTTTTTCAGTGAAATATTACTGATTACATAAATAAAATCTTATATAACACTGAATGTAACTAATTTTTGCAATTTTTTACCCACTAAAATTTAAAATAGATGCAAAAAAAATTTTTAAACTCTCATTTTAGACCAAAATATTTCAAAAATTTACCATTGCTCATTAAATAATTTTTGAAAATGGCATCGCTGTGGAAAATTGGAACAAATCTTACAAAACTAACCAAATTGAATATAAACACAATAGCTAATTGTAAAAATGTACTAAAATTTACTCGTAAAAATGCTACAGCTACACTTAACTCAAATGTTTCCAGTGCAAACAATCGAAAAATTGGCTTATGGCTAGCTGGGTGTTCAGGTATGGTTGCTGGAGCTGTTGTTCTTGGCGGAGTTACTCGTTTAACTGAGTCTGGTCTTTCAATGGTAGATTGGCAACTTATTAAAGATATGGTTCCGCCAAAAAATGAACAAGAATGGCAAGAAGAATTTGAAAAATATAAGCAGTTTCCAGAATGGAAATATTTGAACAAGGATAGACAAATGACACTAGAACAATTTAAATTTATATTCTATATGGAATGGGGTCATAGAATGTGGGGTCGTTTAACCGGCTTAGTTTTTTTACTACCAGCAGCATATTTTTGGAAAAAGGGATATTTCAATTCTGGAATGAAAAAAAGAGTTGGAATTTTCAGTGTACTTTTAGGTTTTCAAGGATTTTTAGGATGGTATATGGTAAAATCAGGTCTAAATGAACCAGAAAAGCAGACTGAAGTCCCTCGAGTAAGTCAATATCGTTTAGCTGCACATTTAGGATCTGCGTTTCTTTTATACGTTGGATTTCTGTGGTCTAGTTTGTCTCATTTATTGCCAAATCAAAATCTAGCACCAATGAATGCTAAGCAGCTTAGAAGCATTACAATGCGATCTCACAATCTACTAGCATTAATTTTTACAACTGCTCTTGCAGGAGCTTTTGTAGCAGGACTTGATGCTGGTTTGGTTTACAACTCTTTTCCAAAATTTGCAGATAGATGGATACCTACTGATTTGTGGGTTATTGAACCTAGATGGAAAAATTTTTTTGAAAATCCAACCATGGTTCAATTTCAGCATCGAATGCTGGCTATGGGTACTTTAGCTGCTATTGGTTTATACGCTTTTTCAATGAGAAGAGTAAACATTTCGCCAAGAGCACGTCTTGCACTTAATACTCTTGTTGGAATGTCTTTTGTTCAAGTTGGACTTGGTATTGCTACTCTTTTGTACTATGTACCAACTCATTTGGCTGCACTTCATCAATCTGGCTCTCTAGCTCTATTATCATTCGGTATCTGGTTGGCCACAGAGCTTAAAAGAATACCTAAGATATAGTTTTTTAATTTTTATATGTTTTTTTTTTTAATTTTATCAAACCAAGAATAATTTAAATTTAATATTCTAATAAAATAAAGAAAATAAATTATATTGTTATATTAAGAAAAACAGACGATCTTTATAAAAATTAATTTTTTTAAAGAATTTACATATTATTTTTGGGTAAATGTTAAATGAAATCTGTGACTGATAATTTGGTGATAATTATGATGAGATATGAGGAAATTTTTAATAAGACTTTTATATTAAATATTTACAGAGTTTTTACTTTTTAAAGAATTCAAAAATATTTTTTTGTATTAGTACCTTCAAGTTAAAATTTATTTGAATTTAAAATATAAAAAAATTATTACAAAATTTTTTATTAAATTGTTTTAAATAAAGATGACTAAAAAAGAAGCTAAGTAAATATTAATATTTAATTATAATTTTCATGGTAAGTTTTCGGGAACAATCATAATTTTATTAAATAAACCTTTTCCAAAATAATCAGCAATAACCTCAAACGAATCAATGCTTCTCTCCAATTGTTTATGGAACCCATCATGAAGGGTTTTTTTACTCTCTTCATTTAGTTTTATATGATTTAGAAAGTTACTTTAAAAAGAAAAAATTTATTAATTTAATTTTATTCGTTATGATAGTACCTATTTTCAACAGCACATGTTGGACAAGCACCATCTACACTATGGTTTTCAAAACATCTTAAAAATGAAATTAATTTAAGGTTTTACTAATTGCAAGTTAAAGTTTTAATTAAAAATTATTTAAAGACTTTAATTTTTAAGGCTTTTTTAAAGGTTATTCAAATTTAGAAAAAATTTAATTTTTTTATAATTTAAGTATTTTAAATCTTTTTTGACAAATTTTGTATCATTAATTTTGAAATCTTATTAAATCATGAAGTTTAACTCGGTTAATTATTTTTAATAAAATTTAAATTACTCAGCATGAAAAGAATGATTGCATAGACAATGAATTGATGGAAAATTAAGTTCGTCTCCACAAGACTCGCATTTATTTGCTTGAAAAATAATTGGCTCCGTTTTCAAATGATCAATTTGAGTTTTCATTTCCATTATACTCTTCAAATATCTATTTAAAGTATCTTGATTTTCTTTTATTTCATATTCTTCCTTTTTCATTCGATTTAGCAAATATTCCTTTTTAAAAATAAAAAAGAAAATAAATTTTATTTTAAAAATAAATCGCTTACTTTGACAGTATCAATAGTTAAAGTGTTGTTTTGAGATAGAATTTTGATAACCATCAGAGGAGTAAGTAAATTAAATTTTTCAATGTTAACTAAAATTTGCATTATAAGATCTTTAAGATTATATCCATCTCGTTTGCTGAAATATTGAAGTGATTGAATCCACAAGTTAGGATCTTGGGTTCCATAACGTTTACATGTATCCAATATACTGATATAATCATTGTGATCCATGTGATATTGAAGAATTCTTTGATACATAGCATTTTTTTCATATAAATATAGCAATCCTGCTTTAAATTGATGAAGTTGACACAAAGTAAGCGCCAAACTCATATCATAAGACGACTCTTTTGACATCAAAAAATCCAAAGCATGTTTTTCTTGAATCGAAAGTGAGCTATTCGTAGAGAGAACATTTTCACTCATTGCCTCTTCGAGCAATAGCTTCGGGTTTTTCTTTTCACTTTTTCCTGCTTCAGCCACACGTTTAAGATAAAGTTCCAACAATGTATTTGATATTATTTTAGAATTGATTTGTTTCTTATAAAATAAATATCGATTATCTTATCTCTAATAATAAAAAAAATTACTTTTTTTATATACTCCAAAAATTCAATTAAAAGTTCTGAATTAAGCAGAAAAATGTGCAAAAAATCAGTCGGATCAGCAGCAAATTTTTGAGCTGCATCTAAATAAATTATTTAGTTAAAGTAAACTAAAATTATTAAACTATTAACCATCATATTTTACACAAATAATCTTGAGAAATTCAACGGTTTTTTCAGGTATATTAGCCATTAACAATTTTCCATACTTTTTAAGATTTAAAACAGCACTTTGATCGTCTAATTTATGTATATAATTCAATGCCTCAGAATAGTCTTTTAAATGGTCAAGTTGTATTTTTAAATAATCTTCATGTTTTGAATGCTTTTTGCACAATTCCAAAGCCTGATTGAAAAACCCAGACTGGCGAAGAACCTTGATACCCGTGTCTACATCAAACTCTACGTTACCTTCCATTAAGAATGAATTTAATCTCTGTTCATCTTTTAGCTTTGTGTAACAATTTAATAATAAAGTTGTATGGTCTTCGTTAGCCAGCTTTTGTTTGTGCAGCTCTTGCAAATATTCAGTCAAATTTACTATTCTTTGTGAGTCTAAAAATCGTCTAATTATGTAAGAAGGCTCTAAAAATGGAATTGTTTTGATGTATTGAGACATGGCTTTATCAAAATCTCCTTTGCTTTTATTTGTTAATTTAATTTAATTAAATAATAATGATTTGATGTTAATACCTATATAGATGATCAGCATACTGACGAATTATATCAACGACTCCTTCTCTATCGTACTGGCTTGATTGAGCAAGACTAAAAATTAAAATAAATAAATTTATAGTATTTTATTTAAATCTAAACAAAAAAGAAGTCTAATTAAATATATTGTCAATAATTTTTACTCATTTGAACTAATGTTTGATAATCGCCTAAAGACCATGTGGTCGGCAAAAATATAATATTGGTGGTCGATTTTAAGACCGACTTTTTACCAAACCGACTGTGTTTTGGCTGTTTGACTGACCAGTTCACGATCGTCATTTTAACTTTTTTTTTTTTTAAGCTTGTTCGCTCCTTGTGGAGCATTGGAGGGGGCTTATCTCTTTTCTAAGTACCTTTTTGAGCGAAGGCTCCGATCTGACACAGAGGTGACTGCATCGAGTTGATCATCTAAGCCGTAATTATCAAAATCCCCAGTCGAAACTGGTCCCCCATTTTTTTAATTAAAGGGGTTAAAACATGCGCCCCGTACTACAAAAATTTTGTTTAAATGTTGCATTAGTTCTATAAAAGTCTGTAACATGAAAAGAAAAATATTCAAAAGGCCGTTATCAAAGCTTTAAAACAAATACTAAAACATTTAAATATGATTTATCTTTAAACTAAAATATGAAATTTAAATTTTTGAAAAAGGGTCAAATTGAAACCGTCGGTCTTTTTAGTGTTAATTTAAAAGGAAATTTATAAAAATTCAAAAAAACTTAGTATTATTTTTAAAAAAAATTATATAATTCATCAAAAATGTCAAAATTAATCGGCCAATTTAAAAAATTTACGTAATTTTTATCCACTTCATTGAAAAGATAATTTTTATATAAAATTCTTACTCGATAGCCATTTGGTAATGGTTTTTTTTGAATAGTATTTGCAATTTTGATTGAGTGTCTTTTTCTGTTAATTGAATAAGCTGTTCACCTTTTGCAGCCAGAACATATACAGAGCCCCATTCACAAACTATATTAACTACATTAGTGAACGAACGCGAAAAACCGACATATTTGTTTTCAATGTCATAAATACTGACAGTTGTTGAATCAATGGACGTTGTACTTTTTGTTTTATAAATTAGTAATTGAATCTTTCTTGAAAAATAGAAAAAATTTACGGCATCGGAGCTTTAGACTTTTTTTGAATTTCTTTTGCAGCAATTATCAATTTTCCTTTGAACCAATGAACTGAAATTTTATCTCCTTCAAACGGATAACAAGGTCCGACTCCGTCATGTTCATAAACATATACTGCATCTTTTCGAGCAGCCACTAATTCGCCTTTATCTGTTATACACCAACATCTGGGCTTTACACCGTCATCAGCCAAAATTGCGATCTTTTCAAATCAAATTAAAAATTATCTAATTTTTAACAAAAAAAACTTTTTCATCTTTTTCGCGATTTCCAAAAGTGATGGTAATAATCAAATATTCGGTTGAAACAAATACAAAAAATCCTCTATTCAAGTTTTTAAATGCAATGCCCGTTATTGGACTAGATCCTGTGTAAAGAATTCGTGGTTTTTCATTTTTGTATTTCAATACATCACATTTGTAATAGAGAACCTCACCACTTGATAGACCAACGCATATTGAATTATTTCCATCATGTACAGCAAGAGTTGTTATTTTGGAATTAACATTATTCAATGATATTGTAAGAGGCCTTAGATTTGGTTCGTCCATTTTATCCAAGCGTAAAACCTTTATTAGTGGCACCTTCTGATTAGATGAATCATGCTTTTTAAAAAATGTGAAAATAAAATTTTCAAAAATTGAAAAATATTTTTACTCCGCCAGCAATTAAAATATTATCGTTTTTAAACTGGGATAAGCAAGTCATCTCACTATCAAATAATTGAAAGGTATTGAGGCCCATGTGTTTATCTAAAGTAACTATCGAGCCCTCATCTGTTCCAAAAATTATTAAATCTCTTCCGCTTTGACAAAATTTAACATTCAAATTCTTTTTTAAATTATTATAATAAGCATTCTAATATACATATTTTACTTTTAAGGAATCAAAATTTTTCTTTGGCTCCTGTGGATCTTTTATCGTACTTTCATCAAAAAAGTTAAAACGCCGTTGCTAAATATTTATACTTTAATTTTGATTAATAAAAAATCTTAATTTACTTTAATTGAAACCATTTTAAATTAAATTAGCCGTAATTTGAAGAAATTTTTATTCATTTAAATAAAATTTTTAATCATGTGATAGATAGATGTTTAAATTTTTTTTATTTTTGTTTGCAAAAAAAAATTAACTTTTATTTGAAAATTTTAATTACTCTGATCCTTAGCTAATCTATGTAAATTTAAAAAACTGTATGAAAGAAATGCTACCAGATAAGAGCTGAATCGTACTCAATCAAATTCACTTTTTCAAATATCCTCTGCATTTACAAATTTGATAGTTTAGCGTTAATTATATCATCTGGAGAGTGTTTCAGATGGATTTGAAGATATAAATTTCGCGGTTGATATTGAACTTATATTTTTCAAACAATATCAAAAAATTCAGGTTTTTAAAAAAATAAAAATAATTTTATAAATTCTCCAAAATTTAAATTAAGAAATAAAGCTTTTTTTTAAATAGAAACTATAGTTATTTTTTTAAATCAATTTTTTAAACTTCTTAATTTTTTTTTGAATAGCTATTAATAAATTTTGATAATAATTTGTAATTTTAATCTAATAAATATGCTATTTTGGTGACAAATTAAATAATTATAAATTATTTTAACTTTTAAATTATTTATGGCACTTTTAATTAAATTATGGTCTAAATTCAATTATGCCAGTGTTGTAAATAAAAAATTTTAAAGATGATCATAAAATAAAAATTAAATATGAAATTTTAGGGATCATTAAAATTATTATTAGCAACGTTCGACAAACATTTCCAAATTTCTAGACTCTCATCTGACCTAGCATTCTGTTGGGAGCCTAAAAATTTGAAATCTGAAAAATGAAATAAGAATATTGAACAAGCCCGACCCTTATTTAAAAAATTTGATTTGGATAATATATCTTTATAAAATTGGCAAGTAAAGAGAAAATTCTTAAACAATTTAATTATTTTACGAAAAAAAAAGCTAAAAAGTTAAATATTAGTTTAATGCGAGTCAATTTAAGTGGAATGAAACTTGAGTTAGTTTCATAATTTCGCTTGATATGATTTTTCAAATATGAGTCAATTAGAAACTGATAAACAATTATCTGTTTCGTATGAAATCCTCATTTCATCAGACAAATTTTCGCAGCTTTTCAAATTATTTACACTTTCATTTGACTGAGCTAAACTAGATTTACATTTTTCAACTAATTTCTCATAGGGTTCTCCATTCATAAAGCAAATGATTATCACTGTCATGTTGTCGCACCCCAGACCTCCCATTGGGCAATATGGTGCTATACATGTACTCATCAAATCTTCACATATCTATTTTACCAAGTATAAATTAATTATAATCTATTTAGTTTTTAGAGACCAACTTTTTCAGGTAAAATATTTTGAGCTATTTTTTCTCTAACAAATTCAACTACTTTCTCATTGCTCATAACATCCCAGATGCCATCACAAGCCAAAACAATGAACTCGTGATCATCAGTTAGATCAGCGACTTCAACATCCGGATACGCTGTTACTATTTGATCTTCTGGTTTTTTTTCTTCATTTTGTTTATACACAAAGTCACCTAGTGCACGTGATAAAGCCAAACTTCCATTAACTCTATTAAAAGCAACCCATCCGCCAGCATCTTTGATTCGCTGAGTCTCTTTCTCGTTGTTGGGCTTGTGGTCAAATGAGAGTTCTTGTACTTTACCATTAACTGAGGCGATAGCACGCGAGTCTCCTGCATTTCCCTTTTTATCAAAAAAAAAAATCACTTTATTACTCTTTAGTTATAAATGCGTACACAATAGATTTTCCTATCTTTTAGAATAACACACGTAGCAGTGGCACCTGCTTGGTCGTCTTTCATGTTTTCGTCTTCCAACATATCTGAGTCCAAGGCAAGATATCCTTGTCTGATTGCTTCTGCTACATCACCCTCAGCTACATTTAAACAATTAAAAATAAGCATCTGCTGCAAAAATGACTAAAATTTTGAAATTACTATATGATGGATTATTGAGGATTAGATCATGTAAGTGTATTCCAGCATACTTGGCAACTCTAGGTCCACCATGACCATCAAAAACGGCAAAAAAGGCTGAATTTTTGTCATTGTTAATTGACAGTTTTAGGGTATGGGCGTCTTCCATATCTAATTTATTTAGAAAAATTGAATACGAAATTAGTAATTGGTTTTTTATGCAATACTTATTCGCCATCCTTGCATGCAAGATGCACCTACCTTGAGCATTTCATTTTCGCATTGGCTTGTTTCTTTTTCGGTAACAGGTTCTGAAAGTGTTTGACCCATATCAGTTTTAAGATCGTTTTTTTGTAAAAAGTTAAATTAATATATTTTTCTCTAAAATAAATGCTTACTACTACAGTGAAAAATAAATTATTGCATCTGAAGGAATTTTTAAAATATCACAATATTTGCATATTTTCAATCAATTTTGCTCTATGAACATGAAAAAACTTATAAAGCATAAAAAAATCACTGAGACGTTTAGTTAGAGAAAAATCTTTCCAAAATCTGAATTTTTAACAAATTTTAAAAAATATATGCAACATAACTTTTCGCATCGTTATTTTCCAAGATAATCTTTCTCATGAAGGACAATAAAGACAAAAAATAAAACTTTATCAAGATTGTATTTGACTATTTGATTGACTAACTAATATAAAAGAAATTAAAGATTAAATTTAGAAAAAAAAATACAACAAAGAATGCATGTTTTCTAATTTTTATTTTTTTAAACTATATTTTATTATCTTGAATTTTAACTTTTTCACAAATAGTGCTGGGTATGGTCAATTATTACCACTCGACCGCCAAAAAATGTTTTTGGTAGTCTTGATGGCCGCATGGAAAAATAAAACTAAAAAACTTTTAAATATGAAAATTTAGTGGATAAAAATCAGAATTAGAATAGTAAATAAAATTGGAAAAATACTTTTTTTTCAAGTTGCGATCAAGACGGTTAATAGTATTTTTTGGTTGTTCAGTGACTGCCATTGATAGTATGTGATTAAAAAGAAAACGCTATCATTCAATAATTTTAAGTAATAGTTTATTTAGTCAATTATAATTTTGTTAACGTTTGAGTCATAAATGAATTTTTTGAGGCGTTGTAAACGCTGATAGATTAATTAAAAGAAATTTTGAGAAAATAAATTCAATGAAGATCATTTTATTCAAAGAAATGCTTGAATAGATTTGATAGTTAGAAATTATAGAATTTTAAGTACAAAATTTTATTGACTTAAAATTTTTAATTCTGTTTTTTTACTAACATAAGATATTTTTTATTTAACACCAACCAATTTTTCATGTTTTTTTTTATTTCATATACCCAGTTAAAAGTTTTAAAATGAGACATCAATGCAAACACGTAAAATTAACTTGATGCATCATCAATGAGGAGTGATACATTTCATCATGTGTCATCGAAGGATAATTGATGAAATTTTAATTTTTGCATACTTTTATTTAATAAAAAAAATTTAATCTATACAATTATTTATTCAATTAAACAATAACAAAAATACAATTTTAACGGAAATATTCAAATTTTATGCAAAGAAAAATTAAATACAATTATTATTAACTAAAGAAATTAAACTTTTTTACTAGTCATTATTCAGACTGTGACGTATTAAATTCATCCTGATCTAATAATGAAATTTTGGTTTTTTCAAATTTTCAACATCAAATTTTAATTGACTCAGTAGTCTATAATAAAATCATTAATTATTAAAAATGTAGCTAGTGAATTATCATACAGCTAATAACCAGTAATGTTTGGAATGGTGAAGATCAAATGGATTTACTTCTGATCGGTGCCTCAAAAGAGATTTCATATATCATGTAAAAAATTTGTACATATAAGAAACAAAGCTTTTGATATTGCGAGCATTGAGATTGCGTTTAAATGAAAAATTTAGAAATAAATACCAAAATGTCTTTAATTTGAATATTTATGTACTAATTTTATTCTCAAATTGTTTTCGAATGATTCAATAAGTGAATGAACCCTGGTTTTATTGATTTTTGGTATTTGTTTTAATTTTATTTTTTCTTTAATTATATTTGCACACCTGTTTTTCTATTAAAAATTATCAACCAATTCAAACATTCAATATTCTAAAGATATTTAAATTTTTTTTTTCAAAAAGAAGTATTAAATGTCAAATGGTTCTAGATGTCTTAAAAATTTTTTACATCAATTTAAATCCAGAGAAATGCTTATAGCCGATTGAAAAAAAAGTCTTTTTATGTACATCCTTCTGTTCTCAACTAATTTTTGCCCATCAAGTCTTTAAATCAATCAAAATAAAGTATTTTATGTTAATTTATTCTGATAATTTAATATTATAAATTTTGGTTTGTCAAATTTAAATTTTAAAAATTAATCATCTTATTTTACGGGCAAAGGAAATTAATTTGAAAAAATAAATGAAAATTTCCTCCATTTTTATTTTAAAAACTAAACGATAAAATTGATAATGTTTTTACACAAAATAATGTTAATTTAATTTTATCAGTTTTATTTAATAAAGCGTGTGGCATTAAATTTTCCTGTTTTTAATCGATTTACGTCACTAAGATAAATTTCTTACGTAAAATAAATATCCAAAATTATCACAATATTGAAAATTATTTATCTGTATTTTAATTTCTCTGATAAGTTTATTTTTAATTAAATTTTTGAGAAGCAAAACTCTATTCCGTAATTAAAGAGTCATAAATTCCTTAGCAATCTATAATATTTTTCAATTTTGTTAAAATAAAATATTTGCTGTATTCATTTTATCGGTATTTTATTGCACATTTAGCAAATTAAAAATTCCAAGTCATTTTATTATGTTATCAAACAAATTTTATTTTATATTTTTCAACATTATCTAGAAAATATTTTAAACATAATGTAAAAAATTTTTGGAAAAGTCTTCAAATATATTTTAATTAAAAATTACTAAGTCGCGTGTTAGCTTTGGGCTTGTATATTCATACTGTTTCTTATAAATCATCAAATAAGTTCATAGAAAATCGAAAATCCCTAAAAATCTCAATAAAATGCTTACAATCTATCATTAGGAAAGATTTAAAAATCCAAGACTAACAAACTTACCTATGGTTTTTGATTACTTAGAAATATTTGCTAGCTAGCTACTCAGAACTTTAAATTTTTTTATTTTTGTTTAAATTTATTAGTTTCATACATAATATAACGTTATTGAATTCAGGATTTTGTAATGATTAAATTGCAATCTTAAATGAGCTACTTAAACCGGATAGAAATACAGGTTTAAAGTATAATTTAACTGTAGCTTAGTAACCCGATTACTTAAAAGAATCTGAAAAAATTATTTTTCAACTCCTTTAGAAAATTTTTTTTCGTTTCTGAATGCTCAAAAAGGAAATAAAGCGTATTAATAATGAATGAATTATGAATATTTTTGCTAATGACGTAAATATTTGGTGCCAAAAACTTCTTAATTTAAGATATAGAACGAAGAAGTGTGCTTTTTTTCTATCAAAAACAAACACCAACTTCTGAATTAAATTAAATATTACTAAACATTATAATTTAGTTATAATTGTCATTTAAGTTTAACAAAAAGTTGTTTTTTATTTATTTAAAAAATTTTCAAGATTATCATAGTTTTTTAAATGTTAAATTCATTTTTAATTTGTTCTAATATTAACTATTCAAAACCAAATCATATACTATAGAGATATGATCTAAAATTTATTAAAATACCTTGCGAAAACTTTATATGATTAAAATTTTATTCTTATAACCTTGAGTATAAGCTTTAGATTTAGATTTATATTTCGAAATTTAATGTAAATATTATCTTATATTTGCATTCTAATAATAAATTCATAATTGCTATAGGTAACAGATAAAAATATTAGAAAAATTATATTTTTCTTAGAGTTTAAATTTTATTTATTTTTAGGATAAAGTTTTGCTAATTTTATTGATTTTACTGTATTTTTGTCTCTTTTTGAAGGAAAAATTAAAAAGATTTAAGCATAACCAATTTAGAGCAGAAGTTGGAGTATTTTCTATCGATATTTTTTAACAAGTGAAAGTTGACATAAAAAAAAAATTAGTTAGTTAGCAGAGTTATATTTATTTTAAAAATTGTGCTCATGAATGTAAAGGATATTTTTTGATTTCAATTAAAAGGGTTTCGGATACAATCTCAAGCTATTTTAAGCGCTCTAAAAATTTAATTAATTTTAAAAATAAAATAAAGAATCGAAAAATTTTAAAAAATTAACAGAAAAACCTTAATTGCCTTTAAGGAATGAATTATGATAATTTCTAAGCAGCATTTTTAATAAATGCTAGTTTGAATTTTAAAATTTCTTTTAGAAAAAAATTTATCAAATAAATATTTATTAGAATAAATAAATTAAAGTTTCTTCTTTGTTTTTAATTGTAGACAGTGACATAAATCATGGGACAAACACTTTCAGAGCCAGTTACACAAAAAACGACAAATAGTTGTGAGAATAAATTTTTTAAAGTGGGCTCTTCTTGCATGCAAGGATGGAGAATAAGTAATTATTGATTATTGAAGTGATTTTTGTTTTTTATATTAAAAGCATTTTTTTCAAGACATGGAAGATGCACATACTGAAAAATTAGCAATCGAAAACGATCAAAATTCCGCTTTTTTTGCAGTATACGACGGACATGGTGGACCTAAGGTTGCTGAATATGCAGGAACTTATCTTCATACAAAAATTATGGATCAACAATCATTCAGTAATACTTTTTATATTCTTTTCATTAGAAATATTTTATATATTTATAAAAATATTTTAATATTTTAAATATTATTTTTTTCTTGAAGTGTTAAAACAAAAATTAAACAAATTTTTAATTTAGAAAATGATCAAATAGATGACGCAATTAAAAAGGGTTTTCTTGAGCTTGATCAAGACATGTTAAATGATGAGGAAATGAGAGAAGAAATGGCAGGAACTACTGCCATATGTGTGATTATAAAAAATGGAAAAATTTATTGTGTAAGAATTTTAACATTTTTTTCTATATTAAGGCTATTCTAATGATTTTTTTTATAACTTACTTTATTATTGTTAAATTGTTGAAAAAATATTCATAAAATTGTTTTTCTAGACAGCTTTAAAATTCGAGATTTCTTAATGATGTTTATTAAAACTATTTATAAATAAATTCAAAAGTTTTCTTAGACTTTGAAGCCTTGAAAAAAATTGACTTTAAAAAACAATATATAAATTTTAATTAAAAAAATTGAAGGGTAATGTAGGCGATTCTAGAGCAATAGCTTCAGTCAAGGGCTGTGTAGAAAAATTATCCGAGGATCACAAACCAAACAATGAACTAGAGATGAAACGAATATCTGCTGCCGGTGGATGGGTTGAATTTAATCGAGTAAATGGCAATCTTGCTTTATCTAGAGCCTTAGGTGATTTTGTTTTTAAACGAAACGAAGCTAAAAAACCAGAAGAGCAAATTGTGACAGCAATGCCAGATGTTGTAATCAAAAATATTTCCGAAGATTACGAATTTTTGGTATTAGCTTGTGACGGAATTTGGGATGTATTAAGTAATGAAGAAGTTTTAGATTTTGTTAGGACCAGAATTGCTCAACTTATTTCTCCAGAAAAAGTAAGCTTAGATTAAAATTTAGAAGAAAGTTTTTAAAAAAAATTTTTAGATTTGCGAAGAACTTATGAATCGTTGCTTGGCACCAGACTGTATGATGGGTGGACTTGGCTGCGACAATATGACAGTAGTTATTATTTGTTTTCTTCATGGCAAAAGTTATGAAGAGCTTGCCAAAAAATGTAAATTAAGCTCGCCGAACCAATCCTACAGCCAAAACAGTAGCAAAAATATGCTCAATTCCAATAATAAATCACATAATTTATCATCTATTAATAGTTCCAAGCCGTCTTCCGAAATCCAACTAAGAAAAAGTTGAGTTAACTAAATAAAGAAGAAAAAAATTTCATGAATGGCAAGCAAATTTATTTATGTAACTAATTTCGGCTGGCATTTTTTAAATGAGTATTTTTTCTTAAAATCTTTAAGTAAGCGTTATTAAATTTTATAATTCAAATAAATAATTTAATTCAAATATAAAATTAATTGATTATTCAGTGATAAACTAAAATTTTTATCATAATTTTTAGAGACCATATTTTTTAAAATGCAGATTATTCAATAATCGAAAGGCAAATAGTTAAATAAAATTCTATGAAATCTTTAAAAAAATATAATACTGGAAAATTAGA
The DNA here is from genome assembly GCA_006352455.1 of Brachionus sp. 'Tiscar'. Taxonomy (NCBI): domain Eukaryota; kingdom Metazoa; phylum Rotifera; class Eurotatoria; order Ploima; family Brachionidae; genus Brachionus; species Brachionus sp. 'Tiscar'. Next base: position 41,021 of record VANL01000117.1, read on the forward strand.
AGCTCAAAAAAACTTATATAATTTGAGGAAAAAAAAGATTTATTTCTTTTTAAAAAATTATACTCATTCAAAATAATTTAAATTTCATTTTTAAGCAAAAATAAAAATGAAAATTTTAATTTTTTTAAATTTGATAATAAATTAATTAAGCTAATTGAGATTTAAATGAAACAATTAATAATTGATATAAAAACGTTCCATAATATAAAATGATGCTTTGAGAAAAAAAAATTTTTAAATTTACCTTAAATTATTGCAAATAATCTTGTAAAATTTTAAGTGCGTAAAGTGATTACCATTGATTTTAAGTTAAAATTGATCATATTTTGATACGCTGAAAATAAATTATCTTGCGCTAATTATCCAAGATTTGAAACCTAATATATTTAATATAGAAATGGGAAAATTTAAAAATGGGAAAATTTAAAAAAAAATTTTTGCAGAAACACATTTTCAAAGTTTAACTTAGTTTTTTATAACTGCACATTTCTGCTAAAAATTTCTGAATGCAGAATTATGCACAACACAACGATATGGTTTAACATTCTTTTCTACACATGATTATGTGTCTCTGCATTAAATTTTATCATTTCAAACACTCTTTAAAATTTCTTTAAGAGATAAATTTTGAGCATGAGCATAAAAATTTTGATCAGAAACTTCAATTTTCCTTTTTTAACATTAAACTTTTTTATATTTTTGGAAAAATATTTAATTTTTGCTTCTTGTTAAAAAAATAAATAAAATAGAATATCTAGTTTTTGACAGAATAAATAGAACAAAATTTCAAAATTTAAAAAAAAATTTAAAACTATTATCTAAATCCAAAAAGGGAAAATAAGCATAAAATAATTGATTTATCAGAAAATAGCATTTTTAGATGCTAAATTTTTCAAAATGTCTAAGCAAAAAAATATTCACAGCTGTAATTAAATAAATTTGATCTTAAGTTAGCAAAAATTTATATTTTTAAATTTTATAATTAGCTTCAATATTTTTCTTAAATTATACAAAAAAGAGAAAAAGAAACAAAGAATTTTTATAATTAAAATACCTATTTTATTAAAATAATTCACTAATAAGCTTTAAATTCTAGAATCAAATTTTGCTTATTTATTACTGACAAAGCTAAAAACATACTGAGTCAACTTAATTTTTTTTAGGATAAAATATTTTAAAAAATTTCATAAAATAATACTTTAAATTTATTTTAGTAAAAACATAGAGTATAATTAATTTTGATTTCTATGAATTGTTGTAGTATTCTTAGACTGAAAAAAATTAGCAATTTTTATATCGTTTCAGTTATTTATCATTTTAAAAATAAAAAAATATCATAAAGCACAATTTATTTTTTTTCATATAATTCTTAAGTCACCTAGGAATTCACTTAGTTTTGCATGCAATTTTGAACCTATTATTTGAAATATTTCAAACGATCATTTAAAAGCAAACATTTAGTTTGAGGAAAAATTATTGACTAAGCATTTTTAAAACACTAAAATTTGAGCCTTAGTTAAATTTTAGCAGATTGAATATTTTCTAATAAATTTGTTTTTAAGAAACTCTGTGAATCCAAAAGAAAAAATGTCACAAAAAGTGTAAGATTTGTTAAAATATAAAAAATAAAATGTTTAAAAAATAATTAAAATAGGGCCGATATTGCTGTTGTTGGTCTTGCTGTTATGGGGCAAAATTTAATCCTGAACATGAATGATCATGGTTTTGTAGTATGCGCTTTTAACCGAACAGTCGAAAAAGTAGATCGTTTTCTTACTAACGAAGCTAAAGGAACAAAAATAATTGGTGCCAAATCAATTCAAGAGATGATTAACTCTCTAAAATCTCCAAGAAGGGTCATGTTGATGGTTCAAGCTGGAAAAGCGGTAGATGATTTCATTGAGCAGCTAGTGCCTCTATTGTCTAAAGGAGACATTATAATTGATGGAGGAAACTCTGCTTATAAAGACAGTCAAAGACGATTTAGTTATTTGAAAGAAAAGGGACTTCATTTTATTGGAACTGGCGTGTCGGGTGGTGAAGAAGGAGCTCGTTATGGTCCATCAATAATGCCAGGTGGATCGATTGAAGCTTGGCCTCATGTTAAAGATATATTTCAGTCTATTTCTGCCAAAGTGGAAAATGAGCCCTGTTGTGATTGGGTAGGAGCTGATGGTGCTGGACATTTTGTTAAAATGGTTCACAATGGAATCGAATACGGAGATATGCAGCTTATTTGTGAAGCTTATGATATAATGCTAAATGCACTAAATTTAAATCTCGAAGAAATCGGAAGCATTTTTTCTGAATGGAACAAAACTGAATTAGACTCGTTTTTGATTGAAATTACTGCTAACATTTTAAAATACAAGGAAAATGGTGAATTTTTATTGCCAAAAATAAAAGATAGTGCTGGACAGGTAAAATTAATTCAAAAATTTATCAGGATCACTGATTATTTTCTTTCAAAATATAAGAAAGGAACTGGTAAATGGACTGCAATTGAATCATTAGACTTTGGCATACCAGTTACTCTAATTGGAGAATCTGTATTTGCCCGATGCTTGTCTTCATTAATTGGAGAAAGAGCAAATGCTAGTAAAATTTTACATGGACCAGGCAATACCAAATATACTGGTGATAAAAAACAATTTGTGGAAGACATCAGAAAGGCTCTTTATGCTTCAAAAATAATATCTTATGCACAAGGCTTTATGCTTTTGAAGGAAGCTGCTAGCAAGTTTAATTGGAAATTAAATTATGGCAATATTGCTTTAATGTGGAGAGGGTAAAAATGCATTCGAAATTTTTATTAATTTATAATTAAATTCTTTTTAAGAGGTTGTATTATTAGAAGTCAATTTTTGGGAAATATAAAGAGTGCTTTTGACAAAAATCCAAATTTGGAAAATTTATTATTGGATAATTTTTTTACAAATGAAATTCATAAGTGTCAAGTAAATAAAAAAAAATTTAACCATTTTTTTTTAGCTTAAATATTTTTAGGATTCTTGGAGAAAAGTTGTTTCACAAGGTGTTTTATTGGGAATACCATTGCCTTGTTTTAGCACAGCTTTGGCTTTTTATGATGGCTACCGAAGTAAACGAGTTCCAGCTAATTTGATTCAAGCTCAAAGAGACTATTTTGGAGCGCATACATATGAATTATTGTCTAAGCCTGGTGTTTTTGTCCACACAAATTGGACGGGTCATGGAGGTAATGTTTCTTCGACTGCTTACAATGCTTAGATTAGATTTGAATTAATTAAAAATTTTGTGTCGCAATGAGTTTATTTTACTTTTTAGTTTCACAATTGATTTTAAATAAAACTTTAAAAAAAAACAGACTTTTTTGGCAAAAAATTATAGGAAAATAAATTTAATCGCATTTATAGATAGAAAATAATTAAGTCGTCAACTATTATTGTCAAGGGTTTTCTCCATTTTATATTGGTATTATGAAATATATAAAGTAAAATTTTGTCAACAAAAAGAGATATTGTATATTGGTTACTAACTCTGATGGCAAAGTCTTGTTATGACCAGACTTGTTTTTAAGTCACAGTTTTAAGTCTAAGTCACAAAAATTTAAGTCAAAGTTATGACTTGACTTGACTTAAGACTTGTGACTTAAAAACAAGTCTGGTTATGACCATCTGAAAAACATACTGAAATTTTGTTAGTGTTCTATGAGAACTTTCCAGAAAATAAGACGCAGTTCTAAAAACACATAAAGCAAAAGATAATCATATTTTTCTCGTCGATATTATGCTTTATAAAAAAATGCAATATCTTGCGGCAAAAATTGTTATTAATATTATTACCCAAAATAAAGTAAAACATTATTATCTTGAATTATTTTTTTAAAATTTAATAAAAATAGTGTTGACTTCTGACCGTCCGTCTTGGACCGGTATCATATTTATTTGGATAAAAATAAAATTTTATTAAATATTGAATTGACTTGGACATATATTTGTTTATTTTATTTAAGGAGAACAGTTTTAAACTCTTAATTTGGTTTAACATCAGAATACAGTCAACCCTCGATAATATTTTATTTACAAAACTGTTTCTCTTTTGATATCCAGAATCAATTCTGTTTGATTTCTTTAATCCTTGTTCGTCAATTTTTTGTTTTTAAACAGTAAACTTTTATTATAAATTAATATACACTGTAATACTTTTTTGAGTATAAGACAAAAGAAAAAAAAATTTAATTGATTGGATTATAGAGTAAATTTTACAGGTGTTTTGCCTGAATAGTGAAAAAATTTATGTAAGAATTCAGAAATTATCCGACATGCTATGCCAGATACTTGAATAATTTACCATGTTAATATATCTATTAATAAGAGGTAATGCGAAATTGAAGTTTGGTCGGATTTTTGAGAATTCCTGAATACCGAGGATCTGATTATCGAGAGTTGAGTGTATACAGAAAATTAAAATTAAAATATATAGTAAGATGATATTAAAAAAGAATGAAAAAAAAAATTATTAAAATTCAAAGATTTTTTATAAATTTTTAGGTATTAACTAGTTCGATTAAAAAAATTAGTTAGTTAGTGTTTTAACTTAACTAACTTTTTACAGACAGTTTTCTTGTTTTATTAAATTAATTTTTTTACTTTTTAGCGAGAAGAGTCAAAATAAAATTAAAATTTTTTTTTATTTAATTTTAATTGAGTTTAGAACAAAAAAATAAGCGGCCATATTATTACAGCAAAAAACTAGTTTTTAACAATTAAAATTTTTGATTTGTGATATTATTTTGGATTTAAAATAAATTTATATTTAAAATATAACTATTTCACTTGTTCCAGCTTTTCGAGCTGCGTTCAAATCATTTTTAAGCTTAGAAAAAATCGATTTTTAAAACTGAAATTTTGATTTAAAAACAAATCAAATATCGAATTTTTAGCTTTTTAAAACAATATTAATGTTTTTCTTAAAACATTTCTGGATAAATAAATATATTTACTAATATTTAATAAAAAAATCTATACATTAAATTTAGTATTAATAAATTTTTTCTTTTTCTGAGTAACTTAAAGACTGAAAAATTTTTTTTTTAATTTTATTGATTTAAATGAAAATTCACTTGCTCATTTAATGTTTAACAACGTCAAAAAACAAATTTCTTGAAAAAAGCTTTTTTTTTAAAAATCAATTTTTTTAACCGAGCTAGTTAATACCTAAAAATTTATAAAAAATCTTTGAATTTCGTTGATCAAAATGTCTACTGTCAACGTCAAAGATAATAGTCCAATTGTCGAAGAGGAATCTAAAGAAGAAAAACTTACCGGTTGTGAAGCGGTTTTACATGGTAAAATAACAATTAAAAATATATATAAATATTGAAATTTATATATTAAGCTATTTGGCCCGTGAGATACCGAAAAAGAACTACGGCTAGCAGTGGCGAATTATACATTAAAACAACTATTAGAAATCTAATATTATATATTATTTTTCTGGTCATCTTATGCATAAGTATACCTTATATTTTTTATCAAAGTTTTAAAATAAAATATGAAATTAAGTTGTATATGGAATGGTTGGGTTGATAAATTTTCATTTTTCTAACGGAATGCTATCTCTATTTGTAGATGAGGAGTTAGAAAATGGTAAAACTTTCCGAAATGGCTTTGTGACTTATGATGATGTCTGGGAGGTAAATTGATTTATTTTAATTAATTTATTTATCATTAAAAATTCTTTGTATAAGTATTTAACTGGTCCACTTTTGAACGGTCTTCATTTTGAAACATGGTATGATTTGAGCAATACTACCGAGGAAAATATTGGCTTTATATTTTATCAAAATAAAGTAAAGAAATTAAAATATTCGATTAGATTTTATTAGTTTGAATTTTTATAGATTTTGGGGCGACCCAGACTCCTACAAATTAGAGTAAGGTCTTGTTATCCAATTTTTAAGAATTTGATTTACAAAATCACTCAAGGTTAAAGATAATTCTTGTCCTCTTTCAAGTAGAGTCAAAAAAATGGTCGAAAGTTGTGTGGGTGACTTCAATGGAAAAACTGAAAATAAAGAACCTTTTGGAAAAGCTTTGAAAAATATTGATCATAATGATACGACTTATAAAGCGTAATATATAATCAAAATATTTAAAGAGTTAAATTTAAATAATAAAAACTTTTATTTAAATAAAAAGTTGGATTTATTCAAAAGATCCTCAAGGTGCTGGCGGCTACAGTGGTTTGGTTGGTAGCTATCCTTCTAATGGTTTTATGATCAATTTAGGACATTACAAAAGTGAATCGCTTGAAATTTTGCAAGACTTGAAAAATAATGATTGGATTGACAAATTCACTAGGGCTTTAATAATTGATTTTACAGTATATAATGGAAATGTAAATCTTTTCAATCAGCTAAGATTGGTTATTGAATTTCCACCTACAGGAGGTATGTTCAACTCTTGGACTGTTCGTACTTCAAAACTATTAAGATATGTGAGTACATTTGACTACGTGGTAGCGGCATGCGAATGTCTTTTTGTCTTATTTATCATTTATTATACTATTGAAGAACTTCTTGATGTAACTTGAAAAATCAATTGTTTAATTAATTAATTTTAAATTTTCATTTTATTAAAGATAAGATTAAATAAATTAAAATATTTCAAAGATGTCTATAACATTATGGATATTTTCATATTAGGACTTAGTTATACAACAATTGGCTTCAGCATTTATCGAACTATTCAAGTCAATAATTTACTCGATCATTTGCTTAAAAATAACTCACAATTTCAGAATTTTGATACTCTTACGTTTTGTCAGGAGCTTTTTAATCAAGCAAGTGCAGTGGTCATATTTTTTGCATGGGTTAAAGTAATTGAACCTTTTTATTTAAAACAATATTTTTTTAAAATCGTCTAAAAAACAAAGATTTTTAAATATATATCATTAAATAAAACATTGGATCAATTGAATTCAACTTTGCGAAAGTCAGCAAAAGATATAATGTATTTTTGTATAATTTTTTTCATCATTTTTTTTGCATATGCCGCCTTGGGCTATATGCTATTCAGTGAATTTTTAGCTGACTACCAAAATTTTTTCAAAACATTGTAAACTTTTTTAAAATTTTTGTTCTCTAAAATTTTTAATCAAAATTTCTTTTAGATTCACTCTTTTTCGCATTATTCTTGGCGATTTTGACTTCAAAACATTGAGAGCCAATTCTCCTATATTGGGCCCAATTTACTTTATCTCTTTTGTGTTCTTAGGCTTCTTTATTCTTTTGAACATGTTTATGGCAATTATAAATCAGTCGTACACTGAAGTTAAAGAAGAAATGGCCGAACAACAACCTGAGTTCATGCTGTCCGATTATTTGAAACTAAATTATTCACGAGTAGTAGAAAAGCTCAACTTGAGACGAGATCGAATTTTGGATATTCAAGAAGTGCTAAAAAGCGAAGAGGTTAGTTCCAAGGATGAGCTGGACTTTAATTTATGGAGAAAAGAGCTTAAAGTATTATGTGAAAAATAATCTAATTTATTGTTTGATATTTATTATTTCTAAAAGAAAAAAGGCTACGCTGACATGGAAATTGAATCTTTGTTTTCTCGATATGACAAGGACTCGGACAGAAAATTGAATGAGATTGAAAAAATCAAAATGGTTAAAGACATAGCCAAAGCAAGAAATAATATTAAAGAGGAATATCAGAATTTTAAGCAAAATAGAGATACTACTACCAAAAAAGATGCTTTTGAGTAATTTGATTTATTAGTCTTTATATATAAATAAACTGAAACAATCAAGGGTCGGTGATGATTGCGTTGAGCAGGATGATGAATCAGAACCTCGATTAATGACTCGTGATGATTTTGATTATGTTGTGGGTAGAATCGATAGGATGGAACTTTCAGTTGCAAGCATTATTAGCAAAGTAAAATTATAAATTAAAATTTAAGTATTTAAAAAACTAAATCTAAAATTCAATTTTTGCTTAGATTGATCGTTTGTTTCAACATTTGGAAAGTATGGAAATAGAGAAAATGAGAAAAAGGCAAGAAATAGCTAGACTTTTGAAGGAACAAGCAATTAGTCCTGAAATGGATCAAAATATCAATCAAATGATTTCAAATTAAATTTTTATTTAAAAAAAAAAATTTTAATTATTGTAATTCTAAGTGGTATTTGAACTGATAAATTGAATAATTTTCACAAACTAAATTATCTTAATATGAAATTTTTTCTTTTTTAATCAAAAATAAAGATAAAATTTTAGCTAACTTTTAAAAAACTATTTTAATAAGAATTTCAACTTGCTTAGGGCGCTTATATGTTGAATTGACTTTATTAAGTTTCTAGTCAATAAAAATAATATTATATTTTATTTATATCATCAACTTGAAAATAATTTCTAGGAAATAAATTCTTAAATAAATCGATCTTTTAATAATTAAGAAACTATTTATGTTTTTTTTTGATAAAAAAAATTATGTCTTTTATTTATAAAGCTGATGTTTAACAAATTTTTTCTGTAGATTTCAATTTTTGAATTATAAGAAAAAAACAAGTAAATTCAACAACCTTTCAAATTGATAAGCAATCAGTAAATAAACCCGATAGGTTCTCTCTTGACTGGAAGTAATCAAATTTTATTAACTCTAAGATGAATGACATTTAAGTCAAAATTTCCAAAAAACTGATGGTAAATGTCAAATTAGTCTTGAATAATTGAATATGTGCATTTCCTAATTTAAATCCAGGTCGACTGTTTGATTAAGGCGTTCGTTTGTTTTCTTATATGTATTGCTTACATAAACGAACCAATGCTAAATATTTATTTAGGCTTAAGTTTAGTTATAGAGCAATTAATTTAAAGACATGCTATGACAAGTATCAAAACTGAAACACATTGGATTAACAGGACTTTACTTTAGTTTTGGTTTAAAATTTGTCATTTTTCAAGCTAAATAAAAATGTTAAAGATTATTAAAATTTTAATTTATTATTCTAAAAAATTATTTTGAATATCGATTTTTTGTAAATTAATTAATAAAATAATTCAATTTTTCAGGTTAAACACATAGTCTTCACAAATATTGTCACTTTAGCTCGAGGTTATTTCGGTTTCAATTTTAGAAACTTTTTGAAACCCAAATGACTAACAGAAATGAAAAAAAAATAGTATCCTTTAATATAGTCATAATTTAATAAGAAAAATATTGTTTTTTTTTCAGATTTAGGCTTTCATTAAAACAAATTTTTAACTTGATAAATGAATAGTTTTTCACTAAGTTTTCTTTCGCATTTCGTAGATTACAAACTTTTGGCTATTAATTTTTCAATAATAAATCCCATCAAAACAAAATAGGATAAAATTAGAGTTAGGAAAAAAATCATGAATAATCGATTAAATAGTCATTTTCACAAGTAATAAGATTGAAAAAATATGCTTTAGGTCGTCAATCTAAAGCTAAATAGTCTTAATTCTAAACAAATTAAATTAAAATATCAATATTTTTAATCTTTAGTACCTCACGAAAGTCAACATTTTTTGTTTCATAAAATTACGTTTTTCTTATTTTTCTATTTGACTAATAGAGTGACATTTTAATTTATAAGAAAGTGCCTATAGAAAAAATTAAAAGAGAACGCTATTCAAATTCTTACATCATATGTTTTTTTTCTTAAGTTTGAAAAAAAAATTTTTTTAAAATCCTATATCCCCATCCATAAATTAGGTATTTTTACTAAGAAATAAATCTTTCAATTGTTTTGTTTAAATTAAAATACTTGTCATAATCATAATAAATTTTCAAACACGAATTTCAAGTGATTTAAATTAAGCTAGAGAGTCTTTTTTGGAGAAATATTTTTCTGAAAAGTTGAATTTAAATTTGTAATTAATATGCTAGTAAATTATGATCATGAATCTTTATCGAGACAAGTAACTCGGTTTAATGACTCATTCTATCAACAAAATGCTGACTAAATAGAAGTAAACGTGTCCTTATTTTGCTGTAGTTTATTTCACTTTAATAAAATCATCTATTTAAATTGCAAATTAAAATTAAGATTAAATCAAATACTAAATTATTTTTAATTTTAGCTTAATCCGGACAAACAATTATCTTTTTTGTTCGATTTGGTCACGTATTTAAAAAAAAACTCTCATTTAAATATGAAAAAACATTTCTCTTTTTTTTTATTTGTCTAGATCAATATAGTGTCACAATACATGTTTAAAAAAATCAGTTTATTAATAAATTAAAATATTTTAGAGCTTAATTTTTTAATAATTATTAAGATTAATTAAAATAAATGGACGATTACAAGTTTTTGTTCAAAGTTGTTTTGATAGGAGAGGCGGGAGTAGGTAAAGCAAGTTTAAAAAAAAATATATTTATTTTAAAAAAAAGCCTATTATAAGGAAAAACATGTTTAGTGCGTAGATTTTGTCAAGGAGTTTATCCAATTGGCCAAGCAGCCACAATTGGTGTTGATTTCATGATTAAGAATATGGAAATAAATGGTGAACGTATAAAGGTAAAATTTAGATAGCAACTAAATAAATTATTTTATTTTCTTCTATTATTTTTTTACGTTTAGCTTCAAATTTGGGATACTGGTAAATAATAGTATATTTTAAATAAAAGCTTTCTGACTATTTTGATTTTTAAATGAAGCCGGTCAAGAGCGATTTCGAACAATAACCCAATCTTATTATAGAAGTGCTAACGCAATTATTATAGTCTACGATATTAGCAATCAACCATCGTTCGATCGATTGCCTGAATGGTTGAGGGAATTAAGACAGCATATAAATGAACGAGTAGTCTTAATATTAGTTGGTAAGTTGATTTAGTCAAATATTTGGGTTTAAATAAGTTTTTATAAATTTAGGAAATAAAAGTGACTTGACAGATAGCAGAGAGATTCCGTATCAAATCGGAGAAATGTTTGCCCAGAAACACAATATGAAATTTATTGAAACATCAGCTAAAGAGAGCGCTAATGTTGAGCAAATATTTGCTGAATTGACCGCTACTTTACTTAAACAAGCTAACGAAATTTTCGACAATCGAAAAAACGATACAAAGCATTTAAAAAATGATCCCAATTCGGTTAAAATGTTTAATTGTTGTTAAAAAAAAAAGAAAATGCGAAATTTTTTCCAGGACGAATTTTTTCAACTATGTAAAAATTAAAAAAATTCCGAAACGCCAATTTTGTAAATAAAGTTTTAATTTTTAAAATTTATTTTTATTTTGTTATTTTAATTTTATTAATAAAAATTTGAAGTAAATAAAACCATGATAATTTTAAATTATTTTTTCAAAGACTCAATATAATTTTTATCTTGGAAAATAGAATTGTTTCAATATTCATTAACATGAAATAATTGAGTCATATATAAAGCTTTCATTTATAAATTGAAGAAGTATCAATTTTCTGTCAAAAAATTAGCATATTTTTTAATTTGAAAACACTCTTTTAGGTGATTTATTTTTGGATTATAGCTATTTTGTGATCAGGTGGTAAGTAATCGAATGATCGATCAAGTCATTGCGAGTTTTGTGACCAAGAAAAATTTTTGAATTCCATTAGATAATTTTAATTTAGATTTATTTAAGGGAAAAAACCCTTTAAACTTTTTTTAAAAATATTTGATGATTATCCATTTTTGAATTTTTCCAACCCTCTTTGTATGGACTAGATGCTTTTTTCTTTGAATAATAAATTCTTTTCTTTTAACTCTATTTTTAAAGCCACTTTGGTAACTCTAGTGACAATTTTTTTGATAATAATTAGACTTGAAATTTGCATCAGTCTATATTTTTGAATGGTAATTGAGCACAAAGAATAAAATAAATAAATATTTCAATGAACAATAAAGTAAAATAAAGGATAAAAATTTTTGAAAATTGTAATTTTTTTTGTTTTATTTTGGATTATAAACAGTCATTTCAGTTCTAATCCAGTTCTACCCGACTTTTAATAAATTTTTTTAATTTTTTTGACTTTTTTAGATTATAGCAAACCAAAATTAATTCAGATATTTATGATCAATAATCTTATTAAAAAACTATAACGTTAACACTAGAAAGCCCGGCTGATTTATAACAAAAATTTCAAATTAAAATTTCAAGAATAATAAATAAAATTTATTTAAAAATTAAAATTTTTATTAAATTTTCAATTTTATTTTTAGTTTTTTTGAGTAATTTCTTAAAACTTTATATCTTTGAGATAATATTCAAGTTTAAATTTTTCAAAAAGGGGTCTAAAAAACCTTTGACATTGAGTTGACTCGGCTTGATACATTTAAAATTAATTTTAACATGATTGATTTCAGTTAAATTTTCAATCATACTAAATACAAAAACCTGAATCTTAGAAAGTAAGTAAGAATAAGTAAGAGTTTTAGTTTTTTTTCGCAAAAATATGATTTTTTAAACTAAATTTTAAGCTAAAATTTATTAAAAATTTTCGAATATAATTAAAAATTTTTTTATTTAAATAAATAAAAAAGCAAAGAATAAAATTTACAATTTATACCAAAAAAATATACAATATTTAAACAAAAAAAAATTCCTAATCTTTACGTTTAAACTTTTCAAAAGCTAAATTTTATTTGGGCTAAAGAAATATCTAGTCCATTTAAATTGATTATTTGCTTTATAGCGTTGAACAATTACTATTTTTTTAATCACAAATTAAAATAAAAGCTTCTAAAAAATTTTCATTCATTAAATTTGTTCTTCAAAAAGCCGAACTAATCTGATGTCCATAAACATTATTCTGATGATAAGCTAGTTGATTTTTTAAATCTTCATTTTGCCTGAATTCGGACACTGCATACACTTGATTAAATTGAGGCGTTGATTCTTTTTCTTCGTAAGCATATTTATTTTGCATATAGGTATTTCTTTTCAATTTTTTCTCTTCAATATTAGAATTGAACTTTTTAGAATTTTGTTTCTCTGATTTAATGTATTTATGATGTGGAATTTTTTCTTTATTAAATGGAGTCGATATATCACTCGAGCTTTCAGATGACGAAGAATTCGGCACCTGCAAGATATAGCCAGGTCTTGTGATTGTCATACAGCTTTGGTTGAAATCTGAATCGTATATTGGCTCATTGTGAATTCCAAAATTTTCAATATTCTTAAGTCCGTCCACTTTACTTTTATTTGTATTTAAATTTGGCCTATTTGTAAATAAACCACAGCATATTAAGCGCAAAAAATCAGACCAAGATAAACACAAAGCTGTTTTAAAGCTAGAAAATCTGTATTTATTGTCGTATAGACTCATAAACGTTCTGTCATTGGGATCGAAATTGGACGCATGAAAAAGCTTAGGATTCTCTTTAATTAAGTTAAGTTTACGTTTAAGAAATCCAAGTTTAATTGTATTTTGAATTATAATGATCGTAAACATGAAAATATTAGTTCCCAAAAGAATTCCACATATCACAAAAGCAACTATTAAATTAGAATAATGATGACATCCTGAGATATGACCATGGTTGTGTTGGGACATAATTTGAGATTTTTTTTTGAGTTTTTCCATTGAATTTGGCACTGTTTGGTTTGATGTTTCAGAACTTTGCGAAACATTGTACCTATCCATGTCTTCAATTTTAAAATTACTTGTGATTGATTTTATCATTGGGGTTACTAATTTTTTTCCGAATGATTTTTTACTCGACTTTTTTAAATCTTCGTTTTTATCACATATAAGATCATCTGAAATGGTTGGAAGACTGAAAGTTACACACTGTTTCTCAAAGGCAACAGTTTCAGTTACATCCATGTATATTATTAAACATATTAGATAGGAAGCTTTATCTTTACGCATTAGATTGACCAATTTGAATTTATTTTGTCGTGAATCAATAAACTTTGAACTATAAACTTTGAGAGTTTTGTCTTTTTTTCTCATCATTTTCTCTTCGGAACTGTCTTGAGCCAATCTTCCCTTGTGTTCGAGATATTCACGAACAACCACTTGGTAGCCAAATATTTTTGTACTCATTTCTTGCTTTTGCTTCATCTCAGGCTTATTTACCGAGTTCTGTATGTTCCATTTTAATCTAGCATTATTGCATTCTTGAGAAACTAAGACAAGTTTTAAATTCAAATTTGTTTCTGGTATCTCGTCTAATTTTGTTGCGATTATATTCAAATCATTGACTAAAATTTTATTTATTTCACGATTACAATTTATTAAATTAATAATAAAAAAAATAATAAATATTTTACAAGCCATTATCTGTTTGATCTAAATTACTTAAATAAAGTTTAAAGAATATAAAATTTAAAATGATTAAATTAGTTTAGCAAATTTTAATAAATTTGAAAAATTTTAACCTCAATTTTTAAAGAAACCCGTTAAATCAAAAACTGAATCAGAATAGTTGATTAAAAATCGCATAACTAGTCCAATAAAGTGGTTTGTCAGAATTTTTTTTTGTTTAAAAAATTAAAAAGAACAAAAAAAATGATTTATTCAGTCAAATATATTTTAAATTTAAATTAAAAAATTCTAAATGCGAAAAATGATTTTTGATCATTAATTTTTTTCATTTATTAAAACCCTAAAAAATGAAGTTATATTTAATTTTTTTGAGGAAATATTTTTTAAAACAAAATTTTATATTCAAAAAAGAAAAAACAGCGAGGTTTTTATTTGGGCGATTCTGTTTGCTAGTGGTCAACCATGCTTTTTATTAGAATTTTACAATTCGTGGTAAAATTCAAAAAAAATTCAAACCAAAAAAATTAAATACAAATAAACTTTTTTATTCCTAATGAGCTTTCCTAGTCATTTTTTGAATATTTTTATTTGCTCTTGCTTATTTTGATTAAATAATCATTATGGATTATTTGACATGATCACCATAGAGTTATAGAGCAAAATAACGTAAACCTTAATTAAAGTGCTTTTCATTTGACATAAAATTGTAGCCCAACAATTAATATTTTCATTAAAGACAAATATTTGTTTAAAGATCTTTAAATAAAATAAAACTTGTGTTTGAATGGTTTTTTTAAGCGGGATCCACCTAAGAGATGATATGTAAGAGACTTGTTTGAACAGTAATCAATGTTTTAGTTTTAACTGAACTTTACTTTAATTAAACCTTAGGAGGAACCCACACTTTAGCACAATGTTTACTAGTTATTTATTTATGGTTAAATGTAAATATGTCCAATTTGATAAAGGTGTGATTGAAAAATCGTCTAATATACTCATTCAAATTAATTTATCGATTAATTGTTTTCCTATTAAATATTTTTATCTGTGAACGCTTAATTCGTTCATACTCAATGTGAATTTCTATTATAATCAAGGAATTAACTTAAAAAACAATGCAATCTTAATTTGAGGAAATTTTTTGTTTTTTTATAGAATGAACATGATCTTTGAATAATCTGATCAAATTAGCCTATTTTCAAAAGAATGTCTATTGAATTATTTTTATTATAAAAATGCAGTTTATTTTCAAATTTTCAAATCATAAATGAACATAAATGTTTTTGCTTAAATTTTTATTAATTAACAAAAATTAATTTTAGAACATTTTTTTGCCTTTAAGTTTTAATTTAAAAATTTATCTTTTGTTATTCGATTTCTTTTAAAATATTTAATTATATATTTAAATTTCATATTTATGTAAAGAGTTTTTTATTTGTACAGAAAACAAATTAATAAAATAAATATTAAATAAATAAATTTGATGTCAGTTATTAATCATGAAAATTCAATTTATAACTACTCGCTCGATGATAAATATTAAGAGAAAATATCACTTTCAAAATCATAAGCCAGCGTGCCTCTGCTTTCTTGAATAAAAGAAAAACCTCGAAGCTTATGACGTTCTTAAACATTAGATCCATTAAGCAAAATAAATGTGAATTTTTAATATTTTGAAATAAAAAATATTAATAATACTTTAATATTGACTAAATTTTTTTAGGGAATTTCAAAATATATTGATTATTACATGATTTGTGATCGAAATAGACAGCCACGTTACAAATTTAAAATAAAATAACAATAATTTGAAATTCAAATTTTCGGATTACTTTTTTAATTGTAAATCTTATTATAAATATTTTTAGGCTTTGTGAATTTTGGAATAAAAAAACAGGAACAAAAATTTTAAATTGTAATAACTTTTTTCCCATAGGTTTAGAACTAGTTCTACATAGCATGTATAAACGATATTTGATCTATGTAAAAACTATGCAAAATAGTATATGCATTAAAAAATCATTAAAATTTAATTGCAGAGATTTTGAGATCAAATATCGGTGTTACATGTTATGTAACATTGTAGAATCAGTTTTAGACCTATGGAAAAAAAGTTATTACAATTTAAAATTTTTGTTCCTGTTTTTTTATTCCAAAATTCACAATGCATGTTTTTAAAACTTTTTAATTCTGTTTAATTTCTTCTAAATGGACTAATGAACGATTTTTTTAACTTCTTAAATTTTTTTTAAAGAAGTATAAAAAAAATTCTAATAAGAAAATACTAATTATTTAATTATTACCGTATACCCTTGCAAATAATGGCTCCAATTTTTTAGTAGCGTAAGGGTATACGGTAATTGATCTTTATTATAGAAAAATTTAAATTGTTATAACAGCTAATTAACAATTTATTAGAAAATGTTAAAAAATTTATTGTTGGAATTTTCAAAAATAATAATATAATAACAAAATAAATATATCTATTAAAATATTTAAAATTTACAAAATAAACTGTTGATCAAAATTTTTTTTTGACTGTAGTTTTTTTCTGATATTTTGAATTGTTTTTAAACTGTAAATAACTCTGGGCTTAGATGTTTCCATCTGCATTGGTATAGTATTTGAACAAGTTCTATCATGTATGTCCTCATAAAGATGCGATTCATTGCGAGTTTTTTTTATTTTAGATTCTTTTTTTAATATCTTATAAATTTTTTGCATATAGTGCTTACCGTTTTTAACTTTGATTAATATTTTTTTAGATTGAATTGTTTTTTTTATAATAAGCTCAAAGGGAATTTCTTTCTTTTGAAATGAGTAAATCAATTCAAAAATATTTTCACTATGATTAATCACTCTTCCGATGCCATTACATTTTTCTATCAACGAGTAATTTTTATAAAGATTGTTTGTATTGGCTAGCTTACATCTAGCGAGACACTTTTTCAATAGATCCAAACATAATGTTTGCTTGCGAATAGTAGTGCGAATATAATTGCTCCCTATTTTCACCTGGCACTTGATTGATTGCTTCAAAAATTTTTTTAGAATATTCATTTTGATGATTTGGAAGTTTTTTTAATAATGACCAAAATATAGATTAGGCAGATATTTTTATTTGTTAACGTTAGAATGACTTATTTATACTATTCGAGTGAATGAAAGTAATTTAATTTAATTTAAATTGCTTTACCAAATGTTCTCTGTGAAAAATTAAGATTTTATGACAACGGTGTTTATCTGAAACAAAATCTATGATAATAGAATAAGTGTAAATGTCAAAATATTTAGGCCAATAATCTCTATCATTCGGTTGATCTTTTATTTTTGAGTCTATTGAAGAAAATTTTTATCCCATACAATTTTAAGGATCGACGTCAATTGTCCATACATTAGATTAAAATTGACTATGTGTAAAATACTTTAATTTATAACAGTACATCTTAATACTAACAAAAAAAATTTATTATCATTCTTGTCGATCTTTTTTTCTTTATCGTGAATTTTATTCAATTTTTTTTTAGATTTATTTTACAATGTTAATAAAAAAAATTCACCTTAATTTTTTTAATTAAATATTTTAACTGTACAATACGATAAAGTTACAGAATTTTTATCATGTATGCAAAATTTGTTTGCTACCAAGAAATTGAGGCAAATTGAAGTTAAATTTATCATGATTAAATTTAAATTCTCAAAAATTAACATTAAAAGAAGTTAATATTTTTTTAATCAAAAATTTTTTATAAAAGCATAATTCAAAGTTTCAAAATTAAATTCGATTTTATCTTAAGTTTTAATGTAAGCAAATATTTGCAAAAATTTCTGAATGCAGAATTATCCAAAATACTTAGCTATGGTTTAAAATGTTATCCTACAGAAAAATTTTAGAGCTGCCAACTTTAAAATAACATTTAAAAATTTTTTCCTCAAACTGACAATTTTTTGTTCCCATCTGAAAATATTTTTTAAATTTTTCTAAAAATTTTTTCGCTTAAATAGATCATATTTCTGCTTTAAAATAATTCTATCTTTACTAAAAAATATGATTATTTAAAATTAAAAAAATCAACTATCAAGTAGTTTTTTTCCTTTAATTGTTGAACAAATAGACTACAATTATTTTCCAATTAAAGAGTAATATTTTTAAATTTAATTGAATATGGTTTAATTTTTTGTGTTTGAATTAAAAATAATCCAATGTTGAAATAACATAGAAAAAGTGCGATGTTTCAAATATTTTTTCAATCTACAATAAAAAAATAATTTTAAGTTAAAATTGCAAGCATTTTCCTATTTAAAATTAAACTTGTTAGTGAAATAGAACAAGTTATTCCTTTTTGTAATAAATCAAAATTTACTATTGTACAATATCTTTTTTTTTTTTTTTTTTTAAAAATATAATTTTGGGTTACCCCTGGGTTTGTCCGAATGGCTTTTGCCTTCGTTTAAACCCTATTGCTATCGAAAAAATGATTGTTTGAGTTCAATTGTTAAAAATTTAAAATTTAGTTACAAAAAAGAGAATAAAATTGATTACAAAAATTTGCCAGATACTATTGTACAATATCTTTTTTACCTAAAATAAAAATTTTTTTTTTGGTCAACAAAATCAATAATCAATTAAAATCTAATTGATATTTTAATTTTGTCTTTTATTTACATCAGAAAAATTATTTTAGTTAAAAATAATTGTTTTGCACTATGTTGCAGTATTTTTGTAAATATGCTTTATTATAGTAAATTTTGATTTATCAAAAAAAGGACTAATTTTGAATGTCATTTTTGTTTTTGGAATAGAATAGGAAATTTTTTTATTATATAAGTTTTTGATAAAAAAAATTAAACGAACCACAATTAAAGTGCTTAAGATCAACCACAAAACAAAAAAAAAATTTAAGATATTTTTTTTAATTTTTAAACTCAATTTACTTGTTCTATCTCACAAAAAAATTTAATTTTAAATAGGAAAATGCTTGGAATATTAACTTGAAATTAATTTATTATTTGATACTGACAAAATACTGAAATTTATTTTATAGCAACATTAATATGAAAAAGAAATATCATTTAATTAAAAGAAAAAATTTTTATTTAATTTAAAGTAAAATTCAATGTAATCAAAAGAAAAATTTATTCGATGATTCAAAAATAAGGCAAACTCGTTTACTTTAATGTAACATTAAAGTCTAAATTTTACTCTAAATAATTAAAATGCAGAGTCATTTGTCAAAATAAACCATAATGATTTATTGAATTTATCATTCATTTTAATATTTTAAACATATTAATTAAAGATGAATTTTTTTTAAATCAAAAAAATTCTATATTTTTATGCAAACTTAAATAATTAACTGTTGTATTATACAACAAGAAATATGATATATAAATACATACATTGTGATTGGGAATTATCATTTTAAAAGCAAAAATTAAATTATTAAAATTACTCTATTCAAATTTTCTAATTTCAAGCATAAATAAAAAATTATTATTTTATTTTTTTATTATCATAATTTGCTTTAGAATTTTTTATATATACAAGGCTAATTCACATATTTTATTTAATTTTTTATTTCATAGTTTCATAACTAGTTATAAATTTCTCTATTTTTTTTATTTTTTAAATTCTAATTTAACTTCCAATTAATCCATTTTTGCTGACTTCATTATTCAATTTTATCTAAAATTAGATCCTTTTATTTTATAATTAAAAAAAATCTAGACAAATTTTATTTTAAAAATGTCTAAATCTAGATATCAATTAGTAAGTTTTTAGTTCGAAAAATTTATTTTTCTAAAATTTTTAAATTTTCTCTTAAAAGTTGCCTAATGAGGATGAAAATCCAGCCTACGAAGTTAATCTGGCTTCAAGTTCATCACCAGATGAAGTACTAACCGAAATAGACTTAAGACAAAATTCTAGGGGCGAACATGATCATAGCGAAGTAGTTAATGTAAATTTAACACCAATTCAACAAACTAGTGAAAATATGCCTCCTTTATCCGAATTGCCATCTTACACAGAAGCTTTACGAATAAAAAATTCCGAGGCTCATACAAATGAACTGCCACCTGGATACTTTACAAACTCTAACTCGATTTCCACTGAGACACGCTTTCCTATTGTTGACAATTTTGACGTAATTTTGGCTAAACGCAAATGTTTAATTTTACCAAGCGTCTTTATGATATGATAATCAAATAATTTATTTGAATCAAGTAGTCAATGGTAAAATTAGACTTATTATGCGTTTGAAAACCTATCTTGTGTGGATAAATTCTAAAATTTTAAATTAAGTTAAGAGCATTTGCAGAAAATGAAATTGCAAGTTATGACCAAGATATTGGTAGCGAGTGTATGTTCTTAAGTGCATTTATGATTGCTTTTTTCTTTAACTGGGTTGGTTTTTTTGCTTCAATATGTCTAATACCAAATGCAGCAGGAAAGTATGGCGCACTTAGTGGTTTTGGTTTGTCAATGGCAAAATGGGTTACTATCTTTAGGGTAATTTAAAAAGATTTATCCTTAATTCATACTAAAAAAAATAGTATCAAGAATGGATGGTAAATATGAACGATTTTCAACAAAAATTATTTGTATGGTTGTTCATATTTTTAGGTAAAGCATTGAAATATTAAAATAGCAATTTTTAAATTGAAAAAAATTTATTTAGGATTTTATCTATTTTTCCGAGGATTGATTAACTATATGACGTTGAAATATAGACCAAGAGGTGAATTAAACAGTGAAACAAGAAATAGGTGGATAACAATAATGGATTAAATAGTTCCACATAAATAAAATCAAACTGGTGAAGCTATTTAAAGTTAAGCAAAAATGATTAAATTTTTTTTATTTTTTTTCTATTCCAGTTTTTAGCCAAAAACCTCTAATAAATTTTAAGGCTTTTTGGTTAAATATTGATTTAATTTCAAATTTATTGTGTACAGATCAAAATTTTAAAATTTCATGAGACCATTTATTTTTCTATTCATATGATTTGACTTAAGTTATATTTACTTGAAAATATCAAAAATTTTGCCATAAGCAAATTTCATAATTTATCACTTAAACTATTTGATTTAATAAATTAATTTATTTCAAAATTTTTATTCTATTTTTTGGTCCAATTTTAATTCTAAATGTTGTATTGTTGTATTAAAAAAAAATTAAAGCTTAAATTTAAATTTTTAAAATTTTTCCTTCATATTAAAAACGTTTCTGTTTGCTTGTTCTATAATTTGATGATAGAAAAATTTTTAGCTATCTTAAAGAATATTGTTGAGTGCCGTCAAAGGCGGCCGCTAGACCGCCAAAAAATGGTGTATGGTAAATTGCTGCGGAGAAAAATAAAACTTCAAAAATTTTTAAGTCTTTTAATAATTCAAAATATCCTTTAAATTTTCAAATGCCAGCTGGTTCATATTCTAGTGACTATTCCTTTCTAATCTTATCTTATATTCAAATTAATAATTTGGTATTTTATTTTTGGTTTTTGATGCAATAGATATATTCCATGATTTCAACTAGCCAACACTAAGTCTAAATTATTTTTTTAAACAAATAAAAGTCAATATGCTTTGAGATTATTTTAATTCTAAAATTAGCTTACAAAAATCCATTATGAAATAACTTCATTATAATAAATCCATTATAACCCTTAGTATAAAAAAACCATCATTTTTCGGTGGACTAAGTGATTTTTTTAAATAAAATTTTAAAATATACCAAAAAAATTTCGCATTAATTATAAACATTATTATTCAAGCCAACAGACTTGAATGTAGGCAAAATATTGTCGAGTTACCATGACAATATTATTAGAGCACATATTTAGTCTAATACATATATCAAGCTATTAAATAAAGATTTTTATTAGCCTTTGAGCTGAGAATATTTTAACTATTTTTTTTTAGATTTGAATCTTGTCTAAAAGTAAAAATAGCAAATGTCCAGAAGAGGATCACAAAGTTTAATTCTAAATTCGAGTGATGAAGATGAAAAAAATCGTTCTTCTAAGCAGCGAAGTAGAAGAAATTCCTCATCATCTTCTGAAAGATCTCGATCTCGAAATTCAGCTAAACAAAAAGAGACTGCTGCAAAGATAAACTTTGGCTCTTTAAATCGTGTTTTACGAAAAAGTGATGTAAGCTCATCTGATGAGGATTCCAATAAACAGCCGCAATTAAGACCGCATTTAATTACTAAAAAAGTGCAGTCAGACTCTGATTCAGATTCAGCATCTGATTCCACAATAAAAAAAGGAAAAAATTCAAGCCATGAAAGTATTAATAGGCCTAGAAATTCGAGAGTTAATGAACGAAAAGGACGTATTCTTAAATCTTCATCGTCATCAAGATCACGGTCAAATTCACCAGCTAGCTATCAAAATAAAGTCGACTCGGACTCAGATTCTGAGTCTACAGCTTTAGGCTCTTCTTTTCTAAAAATTAATATAAAAAGCAAACCACCAATTGATAAAGAAAGACACCAATTGAGAAAGCTTTCGAGTCGACAATCTAATTTTGAAAAACCGGACTCCGACTCTGAGTCTGATTCTAAAACAAGCAGTGATAGATCAAAAAAAAATTTCAATGAAAATTTTGATGCCGATTTGCAAGATTCTAACAATGAAATGACTGATGTTAGCTCATTACCAAGTCCTAGAGAAACTAAAAATAAATGTCCTAAATTTGAAGATGATGAGGATGCTAGACGAGGTCGAAGCACATTTTATAGCGCTTTACATCAAAAAAGTCAAACCAGACCAAATTCAGTTAATTTTAATTTTACAAATAATTATACCAATTCAGCAAGCTTTAGTGAAAAGAGCTATGGTCGAGAGTTGATGCGCATAGAAGCTCAGCAAAGACGAATGTTCAATCAATTTTTAACAGAAAATAGAGATTTAAGTAAAAAAATGGATAATCGTCCATTTAGATTAACATCATCAGCTATAAATCGCCAACGCGAACAACAACGAATAGAAAAAGAAAATCAATTAATACTAAAGCGTTTATTGTCCGTAAAATCTTCTAAAGAAGTTCGTAAAGACAATCAGCTAAAAGATTATGAAAGAAACATGGGATTTGCTGATTTTAATTTGTCAAGAAACTCGGTTAAAAGCGGTCTATCAACCAAACGAAGCCAAAAATCAAGTGTTTGCAATAGTCGCATATCAAGTGCTAAATCTGTAAATCGTGGTCAAAGTTCATTAGATTATTCAAACAGAACATTAAGCTTGTCGCGTAGACCAGAGTGGAACAATAGATGGTGATATAGAGGAAAACATTTTTGAGATTGATGTTTTTAAAATTTAGGATTTATTTTTCAATTAAGTTTTGTATTTTTTATTTTCTAGTTATTTTCAACTTTCGTTTTTTAGATCATTTAAATTAAAAAATTGTGACTTTAAACTGCTTGATTATTTAATAAAAGCCAAGATGTTGGACTTATATTTAAAGTTAGCAAAAATAAAAATCAAATATTTTTAAATTTTTTTTTTATTAAATGTTTAAAAATGTAAATTTTCTTCGGACATTAAAATTTATTCAACTCCCAATTTTTTTATTTATTTCAATTATTTAATAAGAGCCATTTCATTCTAAGCACTCTATTCAAGCGTTTTTTAATTATTACACCGGGACAGCAGCGCCGTCTTTTCTCCAAGTGCCTAAGACAGCCACACACCAGCCTAATTTCTACGGTCACCGTAAAGCAGCTACCATAGATGGCTTCCTTAGTAAATCGTCTTCGCAAGCCTGCTTGCTGTAGCTAATTATTATAAATGTTGCATATACCAGTGCCATTGTAGGAAATGCATTCCCAGTAGTGTTGCAGCGATTAATGATATTTAACGATCGTCGATTTTCGATTATTTTAAGATTTTAATCGATTAATCGTCGATTTAATCGCCCGAAAATGC